>VXBB01009707.1:46068-79378 GCA_013399915.1 Illadopsis cleaveri
ATTCAAACCCTCTTTCCTGGGTCCCAGACCCCTCTACCAAGGTCTGTGACCATCCAGGGCAACCAGAGGAATGCCCTGGACTCCAACACTCACACCATTTTCAGGGGAGGAAACTGCAGGGATCCCCTTGCACCAGGAAATTGTAAGAGAGTCAACCTGCAGGAGGGCAAAGAGCAGGCAGTGAGAGACAACGAGCTCATGAGCTCCTCTGCTTCAAATAACACCTGAAAAGTCTTTGGGGATAAAGAAGGGGAAGCAAAAATAGGATGTTTCTGTTGATCTTTGGAAGCCTTCCAATTTTAGCTTTTCAGCTGATTCAGATGCATTGCAGGCTACTAGCTCCAGGGTTTAGCAGTGACAGAGACACAGTAGCAAGCTGAGGGGCTTTTTGGCCCACTCTGTGCTCACCTGTCTGGCACAAGGAGAAACAGAGCACAGCCACTGCCCCACTGAATCAGTGCAGGCTCCTTCTCCAGGGATCCTGGCCAGCATCAGTGCAGCCAGTGAAGCTGAGGTCAGTGTGTCACAAGTCAGACTGCAGCTGAGCCCCCAATATCCCACAGGAAACGCAAGCAAATTTTCTAGCACTCTACACAGAAATACACATAGCTGTCTGCACCACAGAGGCCTCAGAGGATTACTTATCGCAAATCAACAAGTCCATCCCAGAACCACAGTCAGAACAGCTTTGGGCTCAGCTGCAGCTCATTTTTGGCAACACATCAGCACCCATCCCTGTTTGAAAGACACCCTCAAATGCAGTGTTAGTGTCACATCAAAGGTTTTGGTTGAAGGGGGAGGGTAGCAAAACTTTTATGAAGACTTTCCCAAGAGTGGAATGTAGTATATAAAGTATTTTTGCTCCTTAGTATTTTACACACAGAAGAGCAGCTCGAGTCCTTTGGGAATGTACAGTTTAAGCCTTGGATTGTCACTGTATTATCAAGCCAGGCATATAGTTGCAACAGCAAAAATGACACACAATCTGAAACTGCAAACTCAAAATTCAGGTGGCAATCAGGCCTGGTAGAACTGAATCATATCAGTATATGATATTTTTAATTATATTATTCAGCAAGTTTGAAAGATTTAAGAGCCTCACTGTAATACATTATTTTATTGCTGAAAGAATCATCTCTTGTCATATTGCACAAGTATTTTTGAACCATGTAATAATACTAGCCAAGACCAAAACAATTATTATAAATCTAATTATTCTAAAACCTGGAACATTAAAGGTCATTAAGCCTGGCTCTTGGCAACTACATTTATTTACTTTCTGTTTCTGACCACTGACTTTCAGAAACACTGGAGGTGCTTTTGCTTTCAGAAGTGTCCTGTTATGAGAAGTGAAATGTTCATTCTCCATTAAGGGCAACATCCCAAAGACCATTAACAGTCTTTCATTGTTGAACACTAAAACCTCTTCTCCTAAACCATGTTATGGTGCTACTTATTCACTTATACAGCAATTTTATCAATTTTTTGTGGTATTCTACTACTCACATTAGTGTTTTCTAAGATGCTTCCAAAGCAGAAGTTCCCTGTGGCCTTGGAAGATTTTTGTTAGCTCCTCAGGAAGCCAATAAACTGGAGCACTTGGTGTAGAAAATGAGATCCTGTGCCTTATTTGATATGTGTTTATGTTCTATTGGAATAAAGAGATGTGCTACAGATAGTGAAATTCTGTTCATTAGCCTGTATTTATTATCAGACTGCAGCTGCAGCCTTTGGGCTGGCTGACAGACTTAAAGTGTTTTCTAATATAATAAGTACTTTGGAGGAAAACAGTGTTAGCGTTATGAAGCCAAATTCTAAGACAGTTACAAAAAAAGCTGCTCTTATTTACTCAGTTAACTTGCTCTAAGTTGAGCTGACATTAAAAGCAGGATTTGGGCTGCATACTTAAATATATGTTAATACACAGAAAGGGAGGGTAGTGCCAAGCTGTCTGAAATTGCATAGGCTCCCACTAGTAAACCCACACCACACAACACAATCTGTCCTGTCAGGAAGACTTAACAACACTGGTCCAATCCAATCCAGTTGGGATTAGCCTAACCCAGCAACCACAGCAATGCCTATAGTTAAAGAGCCCTTTGCTGCTGGAATGCAGCACAGCCTGACCTGGAACTTGAACTACTCCACCAGTGCCATCCTTCTCCACATCCACATTCATGCAAAAAAAGGAGTCAGCTCAGGCTCCTTTTGCAGTAAGTAACTTAGGCCTTGAGTCTAAATTTAGAGTTAATTTAGACTTAGTTGAATCCTCAGCTCTGAGGTGTGAGCTCCCTTTTTGTTGTGCAGAGTACAACTTCAGGAGAAATACTGTCCATAGTGCTAAACTAATGTCACTGAATGCTACAGAAGAGTGGATGAATCTAGTAGTTACTACAGATATGTTAAACTTGTCATATCTGCAAATTCAATCTACCAAAAGGTAGAAAATGCCTGAAATTAGTTTCCCCAGGAAGCAAGTTCACATGGAAGAAACAACAACAGGAACAATCACACAGTTCCAAAGGCCAGGGGATGGAAACGCAGGAGCACTAACTGAGCCCAGTGCAGGGAGAGCACAGCCACAGAAACAGTACATTGGCTGTCTTCTTTATTCACCAGCCACTGGAGGCAAGACATCAAGTGCTTTGACACCAGATCTCAACTTTTTTTCTTGACAAGAAGAACAAATTTAAATTTCACAAACAATGGATGCCACCTTGCAAGACATGACTTTTCTGTGATGACTCCCAGTATCTTGTCATAGTTCCTGGTTTCTTCTTGACCCATGTACCACTCCATTTATCCAAAGTCTTGTCTCACTCCACTGTTTTCAGCTTGTAAACCTCTACCCCAGCTCTCCAGCTCCTTGATTGTTCTCACTTATCCCTCATACACAGTCTTCCTGACCATGTCCTTTTCTTCCACTTTACCCCCCACACTCACTGGTTCCCATTTGCAGTCTCAGCCTCATTTCATCAGAAGAAATCTTGCCTCATGATCCAGCCTCAGCTTTCTCCTGCCTTGCACAGCTCCTAAAGCCGGGTTGTCTCAACCTTGTCCTAAGTTCTCCTCATTTCTTATCATCACTGCACAAGAAAATATCTATTTTCTATTTGATTTGTCCCACATCTGCACAGCCAGCAGAGGTGATGGCAAGGAGAACAGGCAGAGCACCTGGGGGATGCCCTGGGGGGATGCTTAGAGCAGCACTCAACCTTAGGTGAAGTCATCTGCTTCTACTGAGCAATTCTGAACCAAAATGTTTTGATACCTGGCTTTGATCAAATTCATCCTAGGTCAATGTCTAGAAAGAACAGCAAAAGCAATCCCTGATCCCAGAACCACCTCTGACTTGAAGTTCTCCTGGACACACAAAAGCATATCAGTAGAAGAGAAAGTGGAAAAATTCCTTTTACCAGAGTAAGTAAATATTAGGAAGGTATTTCAGCTGAAATACAATACTGAAAAGGGACACTCTTCACACACATATTAACTTGTAAAGAATACATTTATGTCAGAACTCAGACTTTCTCTCAGAGAATCAGTTTTAAGAACAACTTCCTAAGTTGTTCCAAGATTCCCCAAGCTCCCCACATCCCGGAAAAAAGAATTATAGGATGTACTTTCCCAAATGGTTTTGTCTAGGAATCAGACTTGATGCCCTTTTATTTTTCCTCTATATTCAATGTATAGCAAACATGCAGCGTTTACCCTAATAATTTAATAAGCTACTTGTAAGAGAGAGCTATGATAAGAGTGTTAAACAACCTGAAATACCACTCCTGCCATCAGGTCTGACAAAAAGATACAGAAGAGAAAACTGCAAACACAAAAAAGAATGGAAACAGGTACTACATAAGATTATCAATGCTTTCTGAGCAGTATGTAAAAATGCAGACACACTGATCAAGATGGGAACAAACCTGAAGGGGTTTTTTGCCTTAGGCCAAATAAATGATACTTCACTCTGGAATTCAGCATTAAGCAATTGGTCATAACTGCCTCACTGCTTGGGAAGGGTCAGGTTCAAAAGAAAACCACTGGTTTGTCCCTTGCCTCTCTGTCTGACAAATGGCTGAGTGTTTCCTGGAGATAGAGAGGTTGTGCCCAAATGTTAGGCATTGAAAGAGCAGAGACATCTTGTAAGAATTAGCACAAAGGTGAAAACCCCTGAGGCATGAAAAAAAAAAGCTGAGAAGAAATCAGATACACTTATATTAACCTTGAACTCATTTAAAACAATTAATTAGTATTTCAGAGAGAAAACACTCATTAAAGATTTAGCTGAGGTGTAAGAAATCACAATAGGCATGTTACAAGACCTAAGCCCTTACTAGCAAAGAGCAGGTTTAATATTCCTGGTGTTTTTCAGACTAAATGAATGGGAACCAGATGTTACTTTCCTCCTTCCAGGAGGGAAAATAACAAAATTGAGTGCACTGTTGTATTTGAAAAATTATTTTCTAATCAGGGACTTTTTGTTTTGCTTTTTCATAAAAAGTTATTCATGCCTCTGTATTTGTGAAACACATACTATTTACTGTGCAATAATTAGTCCAAAATTTACTTGAGCCTCCTGCCTCCCACCTACATATCATAATTTGTGGGGAAAAAACTTCTCATAAGCTCAGTTTAGTTTTTAAAATGGCATGTTCCTTTTAGGTTTTTCTGCCCATAAGCAGAAATATGGACTGAGAAGCTGATACATATGAGTGTGGCAATATTTATTATTACATTTCTTATCGTTTACCCTGACCAGACAGTCTAATGTCCATATATTGGTGTGCCCAGAACTCTTCTGCATGTGTGGCTAACACTAAAGTCTTTGTTTTCAGTCCTCAAATGTAGGCAAGTGGTTTTTACAACAAAGTCAGCAAACACTATTGGTGTAACAGTTATTGAAGAGATCTAGATATTTCATAGAGAAATATTTGTGTTCTGAAGGGAGGGAAGAGCAGCAAAAGTAGCAGTAGTTCAGTGAACAGTGTACAAGAGAGGAGCTAGACTGCAAGTATGGCTTCCTCCTTTCCCTGCAATATCTCTGGGACAAACACCCACATGCACAAGCACTGCTCTCCAAGGGGCTTCTTGTCCTGTAAATGTCTCAGACCCTCAAGACTCCCATGTTCTTCTTTGCCCTGGGTGTCTCTGGCTCAGCCTGGGAGCTCTGCAGGAAGCAGCCTCTGCTGCCTCCTCAGCCCTCTGCCTGTCCTCTCCCCTCAGATCCATGTGCTGTTCCCATTGCCACATATGGGTGCAGAATAAAGCAAGCTTGCTGACACTTGTGTGTATGTCACTGTGATGATAGTGTGGCAGGAAACTTACCACATTCGGAATGTACTCGTGAAAATCCCAATCTCTGCATGCTGGCATTTGTATGTACAACATTTCAAGGAAGCCAATTTAATTACCAAGGAGAGGTCATAGTGCTCTGGGTACAGAGGCCCTTTGTCCATGCAGAACTACACCACTTTTTGACCTTCTTTGCCTCAGTTGTTACAAAACTGCAAGAGTCTGCCATCTCATCCCTGTCACCACCATCTGGAGCCCTCTTCTTCTTTTCACGTTACTCAGGTATTACCTCTGGTATTTTTAGGAATATCAATTTGCTCTTTTTCAGAAAACTATCTATGGAAGTATGCCAAAGAAACACTCCACAAACCCAGCAGAATGCATTATGTGAAGACACCTTGCAGTCATTAAATGAGGTGACTACTCTAAAGCCCATCACTTCCCACTGCTTTTCACATCATCATGATTTCTTGACCTCTTAGTCTATACCCTTTAACAAGGATTTAAATACACTAAAAACAGCTCAACACTCTCTGCCTGCAGTTTGCCTTAAATAAATCTTTTCCGACTTCCCACTGTAGTTTTCATTTTATTCTTTTACTCTCATTTATAATGACTCCTTGGCATCCTGTTTCCTAACAACATGCTATTAGCACTTCTGGGTTGTAATCCCCTCTTTAGCTGCCTAACCCAACGTTAGCATTAGCATCAGTGTTATCGTGTTATCATGTAACAGAGCTGCATGAAAAATTACAACAGTTGTGCAGCACTTACAGTGTAATTACTTAGTGCCACTCAATGTGAAGTGCTGCAGTAATAAGTTGCATAACCAATTAAATTTCTGAATTCTGCTCACATAAGAAGCCTCCGAAACAATGTCACCATAGAGGTTTCTCAATCCTGTCTGTGACTGGTTTGTGCCCATAGTGTTCAAAAGGGAGCCAAAACCTGAGGTTTGCTGGATTTTTCTACTACTCCCAATAGCAAGGAAAACACACTACTGTGGTTGTGTGAACTGCTACTGTTATTAGAACCAATGTTAATATGGGAGAAGAGTGCTTGGGGGAAAAAAAGCAGTGTTAGATGAGTAAATTTACACTCCCCAGGGGTGTTCTTCAGCCTTAGACAGAGAAATTGTAAGGAAAAAAGTAAATTACTTTTTCCAGCAGCCTTTTATAATCATGTTACTGTTTATAAATATGAATTGTATGCAAATAAGAAATGAGTAGGCATACTGATGCCTATTCATTTGACTTGTGCAGTGTCCAGGCACATCTGGAGAACCACTGCAACGGGCTGCTTTCATAAATGGGACAGTGTTCTTTTTTGAATAACAATGTTTTCCATTTTCCTGACATATATTTGTTAATAAACACTGTGGAAAAAGTAAAATGTAGCATTAATTATAACACAAATGCAATAAACTTTTGTAGCCACTGTAATTGGTTAACATAAATTATTATAAAATAGATTTAGCTATTTTTTTTACAGCTTAAAGCTGGCTACCAACTTCGCAATATGCGAAGAATATATGAATATAAGATTCATATGCATCACTCAAAACCTGAATAACAGCATTTTGAAAAACTTGAAAAATGCAAGTTACAGTTACCTTTGGAAAGGGAAGGGCAAGAACTCCTGTGCATAAATTTATGAGTGTGCCTGCAACTATATTTTGCTACTAGAAGATACACATACATACAAAGAAAACAAGCTATAGACAGATAGAAGACTGATAGAAGTCAACGTAACAGCAAGATTCTCAGGCCTCACTCAGTTCCATCTGAATTAACCTATGATTCCCAGTCAGTAGCAGGAATGGAGAAAATAGTGGAGATTTTACTATCCATATCAAGTAGATGCTTGAGATCTTCCTTTTTAAATTAGTACTTGCCTCATGCAAATTTCTGCAGCATTTCCTGGGCAACTGTCAAAGGCTATGAATTACATTAATCAATGAAAAATGTAGTGGGTTGTTTCCATGAAGTTGATTTTTCCCTTTTGTTTAGACTGGGTCAGCTTCTCATTGGTTACTTGGTGTAAGTCATTTTTTGGTCAATAAAATTTTATAGTAGAGTACAATAATAAATCAATCTTTATCTCTAATTGAAGCAATTCTGTGTCCAAGACAATAACATTAGCTTATATTTTGAGAGAAAACCATAGTCTCTGTAATACCATCCTATGGAAAACTTTATAAATTCTTACACAGCCTCACAGACTGAAGCATGGCTGCTGTTACAGCACTGAGATAGGAAGTTTGAGGCTGTTCTTATTTAACTTCTGTTCTCTCCTTTTTGGGAACCTGTGAGGGAGAGAGATGTTATTTTTTCATTAAAATAATGGAAAGAAGTAGGAAACCCAGCATCCACCAAATAAAAACTAAAATACGTACCTGTGAATCACTGCTGAAGCCAGGCCACATTGCAAAAGAGGCACCAGCATGAGACAGACACCACAGCAGTGCAAACAAGAGCAGTTCTCAACAAACAGCAAACCTGTATTCCACTATTCCTTGAAGAATCTCTTGTGCATTTTTGCCCATTGAAAAATTCACTGAACTACTAATAACTGTCATGGGATGACTATTTCAAACTTCCATCTTTCCTGGTTTTTCACTCCAGTTGAATGAAAATTTTGCACCAAGGAGATACTCTTCTTTTCCACATCAGTTTGGGTCTGTCCTAAAACTCAATCTCAGCTGGTGCCAGCAATGTCTGAATTAAACACTGCCATGAAGAGACCAATTGTAAGATTAACTTAAAGTCAAAAATGAATTTTTTTGATCCGCTCAACTTCTGTGCTGTACAGAACTTGATATTTTTTCCAGGTTCTTTAATTATGTAAGGAGTGAATATATACAAAGAGATCTTATGTGGTATTCAACAGCATTTTAGAAGTTTTTAAATTTACAGGTAACTAACACTCCTATTTTGCTGTATGACAGAGTGTTTCCAAGGGATTCCAAAGAACAATATGAAATTTACAAAGTTATGAAAGAGCCACTACTCTTTGAGCTCAGGGAATTGCTTCCTGCAAGCTACCCTGAGTTAACAACCCAAGGGCATCTCCTGCACGCAATGTCTTTGGGCAGCCCTGGGTCAGAGGGACGTCAAAACAATTCCCTAATTTGTTCCTGTCCACAAATCTGACCATCAACAAACATCAGGAGCAGAGAGACTCACTCATGTTGAAATCTTAGGTTACAACATTTATTTAAGATATTCTGCCTTTTTTTGTCTGATGCCTAGGAAATGTGGAACTCTTGATGTTTCAGTTTGGCTTGATTTGCCATTTCTTTCCCTTTACAGCTATTCACTCCTGTGCAAAGTGGGAGTATAAAGCCTTAACAAATTACAACTTATATTCCTTGGGAATATTTTACAGGTATAAGGTGGCAAAAATCAAGCAAAAAAAACCCACAAAGAAAATCAGCCCCATTAGTTTTGATGAACACTACGAACTTGCAGAATTATACCAAAATTCAACATCCATCATTGGTGCAGATAAAGGTATTACTGGGGCAGATTCCTGTGACTAATGTTGTGACATTAGCTTTTTGCTTCCTCTCTTCTTTGGTGCAAATATAAAAATAAATCTAAAAACAACCCCAAGAAAAGCAGCTTTCTCTCACATAGAAGTGTTCAACTAGAAGCTCCCCAGAGGCTGCTGTGATGGCTCATTTATAATATAATTCAACAAGAGCAGTTAAGTGATGCTGTTGTACAGTTTAAGTGCCTTTGCTAATTTTCCTGGCCCGGGGGAGGGGGTGTATCATATATTTCATTTGAAGCAATATACATTTCAGAGAGCAATCAGAAACATTCCCTAAGGAGTGCAGGGGGACATCTGGACAAAGAACTTCCTTTTATAAATACACACCACCCATTTTTTGTAGCCACTCTTGCAATCATATCTATACTCTATTTCCTCCACTTCTTAATGGGGATTCTGCTATGAACTTAAATACTAACACACACTCGTTATGGATATACATACTTGCACTATTAACACACTTTCATATTTATTATCAAATACATATGTGAAAATGAAATTAATCATTTTCTAAGCAGAGTCTGAAATAGCAACCACTCTTCCTAACTCTGCTGAAAGCCACACACAGACAGCAGTGCCTCAGAGATAAGAAGATGAGNGAACCACTCTTCCTAACTCTGCAAACCCCACGGCTGAAAGCCACACACAGACAGCGGTGCCTCAGAGATAAGAAGATGAGNTTCTGCTATGAACTTAAATACTAACACACACTCGTTATGGATATACATACTTGCACTATTAACACACTTTCATATTTATTATCAAATACATATGTGAAAATGAAATTAATCATTTTCTAAGCAGAGTCTGAAATAGCAACCACTCTTCCTAACTCTGCTGAAAGCCACACACAGACAGCAGTGCCTCAGAGATAAGAAGATGAGGAGCTGCAGAAGTGGTTTGCAGATTTCCCAGAAGATCCATCATCTCATTGCAGGATGGTGGTGGCTTGGACACACAGTTCAGTCCCAGAACAACCCGGCAATACTGATGAGCTCAACAACTCTCCCTGCTTCACCTCTTTCCAAAGCCAAGCATTCAGATTACCTACCTAGAGCTCCCTGGGTTTCACACACACTGTCTGTGAACACCACAACCAAAATGCTGTTGAGCTGGACTCCAGCAAGCATCCTATAAAACGCCATTCACCTGGGTCTTGTTGAATTGGTGCAGTTACTCATTAAAATTTATGGCCATCTTCTGTAGTAGACAAGACAATCATTCAAACAGCTGTAAAATTTGCAATTGCACGAGAGACTAAACACAAGGAAAAGAGCAGGAAGTATCATAAATCACAAACACAGGTTCTTAATGTAATACTAACAGCCAGAATCTCCATTTCCAGTGACAAGGCTTAAAAACCACATCGGTTTCATGTTGCTGTATTTTCTTTAATGTGCTGGATTACCCAGAAGATAGCCACCCTACAGTCCTAAGCCTAGAGGACTCTTCAGGGCAGTAATGAAAGAGAGATAGGAAAACACTTATTTGGCTCATTAACTTCAAGAGCTCAGTGCTTTTCATATTATCTAAAGGGGAATCTTGTGCCCCCCCCTACACAGGGTGGCCACACCAAATGCTGGGACTCTGGGATGTGCCTTTAAAATATAGGAAGTTGTGAAGTGTTGATGCTGCCATTGAAAGGGGAAGGACATCTGGATCATTGGGCCTGACTTCTGTAAAATGTTAACAGGTACTCCAGGTACCTGATAAAAAGTGCTGCAGATGTACAGACCTAGAGAAGCTTAAATCACACAGATGAGATCATGTGTCCATTGAGAAGGCCCAACAGCATCTAGCCAAGCACTGGGGCAGTCTGGCTGGTGGTTTAGATTGCTCCCTGTACTTAGATGCATTGTAGCTGCAAGTGAGCAGATCTAAACAGAAGGAAACCAGACAGGAAAAGTGTTTTCTGTCCTTCAATTAAAGCAACTCAGTAGATCAGCAGCATCCAAATATTAATACACACAGTAAATTTCATGTCTTTCTCTGCTTTCCTTTTAGACCTGGGGGAAAACAGATGGACCCTCCTGCACACCCTCTAGGTCAATAGATCTGGTGAACCAAAGAAAGAGAAAATGCCAACACCCTCTAGCAGCTTTCTGTGTTACTCCTCAATCTACTGTATTTTTACTTTATCCCTTTAAAGATCCAGCTTAACAAGCCTGAAATACCAAAGTCTGTGTATTTAAAACACATTGAAAGAGGAACGAATTATTTATCTTTTTTAATACCTGCAATGGTACTGGCCTTTTTGATTAGCAAGAGCCAGCATTTTTCTCAAGCAGCTGCAACATTTGTCTTCATCATCTCCCTTTCCCTGCAGATGATATGGTGTCAGAGCAGCTGAGACCAGAAGCATGAAGCCTGAGACACCATGAGAACGGCTGTTCTTGCAACAGGAGTAGTGAAATGCATTCAGAAGTCACAAGAGATGTGGCAGCAACACAACATGTCCTTTTCAATTTAACAAGTTCATTGCTTTTGGATACAGCTGTTCCAGCTTCTGGGAACTTACTTGAATTGAGTGTTTTAGTGTTGTAAAAAGTGTGTGGTATCAGCCAGAATAAAGTCTCTTAATTTACTTTTTTCTTTTTGAAGTTTAACACTAACACCATTTCTGCATAAGTTGTTTTTAAAATAATTATTTTCATTAAATGATGGCAATTTGCTCACTGAAACAGCTGAGGAAACCCCTGTGTACTCCAGTAAGCACTGGCTGAGGCCTCCAACATCAAACTCTGTCATCCTTAAAGACTTGACCCAGCACCATTAAACATTACTGGGAATTATGCCATTGGCTTCAAAGGGAGTAGGAACAGGCCCTAAATAAGCAAAACTTGTAGTTATTACTCCAACGGGAGTAATCTTGTCAGGCCACAGAATGTGCCTACACAAGCCAAAAATTCAACAGTGCTTTCTAAATGATATCCATACACTTCCTATGAGTGTTCTGTATTTATATATGCACAAACCACTCCGATGCATGTATCAGGTAATTGCACAGAAAGGCACAAGGGAGTTCTAAGAGAGCTTGTGTATGAACCCCAGACTGTTTACCTGATGGGTTCAGGGCCCTTCCCCAATATTATCCCTTCAAAATATGCATGTACAGACAGACAATTAAGTCTCACAAACCAAATTGCCACAGCATGTCACAGGAGTTTTATAATTAAGCTCTGCCCATCTTCTGCCTTACTCTGAAATGAAACTAACTGAAAGGAGGGTAGAATTTCATGGGAGTTTTTTCCTTAGCAGTGTTATTTGACTGCTGGCTGATTCGCTGACAAATGAGGTAGACTCTGCTTGGACCCCACTGCCTTAAGCAGAAAAGGGCAGAACAAGCCCCGTACTCAGGTATGTGTATTTCCTCTGCAGGGTGGAATTCTATTACTGCAATAGTTCTCATTACCCACACAGCCACATGTGGTAGAACACTGAGACAAGACAAAAATCTGTACTGTTCATATCTGGTGTCTATGACATGTGGTTTTTTGAATCAGTATATATATACACATATTTGGGATTTTAACTCAGTGGGGAAGCAGTTTTCAGTGCTCTAGAGAGTGTTCCAGTAAGCAACTAAAGCCAGGGGTGCCTAAATTACAGATCACAGAATATGGTGACTTGGAAGGGACCCACAATGGTTGAGTTCAACTCCCAATACTGCAAACAACACCCCAAGAATCACACTATGTACCTGAGAGTATTGGCTAAATGCTGCTTGGACTCTGTCAGGGCTTGGTGCTATGACCCCTTCCCTGGGAAACTTGTTCAGTGCCCAAACACCCTCTGGGTGAAGCATTTTAACATCCAGCCTAAACCTCCCCTGACACAAGTTCAGGGCATTTTCTCTGATCCTGGCACTGGTCAGCACAGAGAGGAGATCAGTGCCTGACCCTGCTCCTCCCCTGACAAGGAAGATGTAACTGCAGTGAGGTCTCTCCTCAGCCTCCTCTTCTCCAGGCTGAACAGACCAAGTGCCCTCTGTTGCTCCTCAAGTGGCTTTCTCTCATGGCCCTTCACCATCCTCATTTCCCTCCTTTGGATACTCCCTATATTGTACTGACCAAAACTGATCACAATACTAATAAGCATGGTTTAAGAATTACTACAATTCCTGGTTTCCTTTTTCCTCTCCTTGCTATTATTTATGCCTCACCCTTCCAACCCCAAAGTCAACAAGGTCAGAAAGCTTTATTGAATACATTTTCTAAACTGCATATAAATACAATTTCCAGACTCTATTATGCTAAAACAATCTAAGCGCAACACTTTTGAAAACTCCAGCATTGTACTTTGCTTTTCTAAATCAAGTTACAATTCCTCCACTTTTAACAACTTCCACAAGGCTCGAAACATCTCCAGGCTTTTGAACCTTTAGCTTTCTTTACATTTCACATTTCACTATAAACATTGAGCTATCCTGCTCACCAAAGGAATCGAGGATGGATATAGGCCAAGATAAACTTTCCAAACATCTCATTGTGGATTTTTCCTCCTCATTTCAGTATGCAGGACTGTATTTGAAAACCACAGATATGCAAAAGAATGACTCTTCTTGGTATGAAACAGCATATTCAGGTTCAGTTTTTAACCTAAAGGAGTTCAAACCTATCCAATATGCTGGATGAGTAAAGAAAATCTTTAGCAATACAGAAGATATATATTTGAGATTATACATCCCTGCTTGGCAGAAAACAGGCTGATTCCTCAGGGACAGAAAGGAAATGCGAGAAACTTGAACTCAGCAGCTCAGGAGTTAAACTTCAATTAAACAATGATGTCCAACAAAGATGCTATTAGCTACTAACTCTTGAGACACCTACCACACCAAAACCTATCCTTTGCCAGAGATTCCTGTTGGATTATTGATTCAGTGAGAGTGCAATTTTTAAAGGAAATTAAATCCTGTTGGAGAAGGACAGTTCCAAAACTGTTAGATAAGGATTATTGTAAAGGGAACTGAACACTGAAAAGGGAACATGCATCCACCCTGAAGAGAAAGGATAGCACATAACTGCCTTGAAGACAAAGAGGTGGGGGAAAAGAAAATATATTGCTGGATGTTATCTGAGACATGATGAAGGAAGTGTGTTCTCATCTGAGAATTTTTAAAAACAAAGACTATGATGGAGTGTGTGTGTATATATTACTCATAGGAGAGTGCCTTCCTCCCCTCAACAAAACATTGAAGTCCCCACCCACAGCAGTTTCATTCATCAACATCATGCTGGTTGGCACAAGGATTGTACCAGCTCAAACCCCTTCCCAGCCCCGGGCACAGCCCTGGATAGATTTGCTCTGTTGGTGAGATGAAAGGTGAGGATTTCCCCCAGTAACTCTCCAGCTGAACTTGCTGGAGGCCTCCTGTGGCAGGAAGTCAATTTATAGACTTCTGACACACAACAGCTGCTGTCAAAAGCTCTCCACAGCTTTCGAAGCCACACTGCCCAGTCTGCTGCCACAGCCTCCCTGCTCTAACAGGATCTTCAAAAACAGAAGTTTACCCTAAGGGTTTAGAGATTTTCAGGGTTTTCTCTTTTCTACATCAGACTGCTCATATGGAGACTATTATAACCTGTTTAATACTTGTGCTAAAGGAAGAAAGCACAAGTAGTTAAAAGTTTCTGTAAGGCTTTGATAGCTATCACAAAACTAATGAGTTTTATACTGTTATTTGAAGTCACTATTTCCTGAGCAGGCTGATAGCATGGTAGGAAGTTGGATTTGGTGCATTCAGTAGTTTTAAAACCAGCCCACATTGTCTCCTACTTAGAAACAGACCCATATACAGGTAAAGAATTGTTTGTCATCCTTGTATTTTACTAATAGCCTGCAGTTTGCATTTCTCCTGAGCCCCCAGGATCTGGTATTTTCAGTGTACACATTTCGGTCCAGTGCCATTTGCACTACTTTGTCAGTGGTATCCTGTCTGCAAATTATTTCTCTTGGAACTCAAGGATTCAAGAAACCAAGGAATTCCAAGAGCTGTTAATGGCCTTTTTCAGTTCAACAAAAGTCAGGAAGATTTTACCAGTTGGCATTTTTTTATTATTCCCATCTCAAGGAACAGCTGCTTTTCCCCCCTCTGCTGGAATCCTGCCAGGACAACAAAGCCTTCTAGTTAAGACAGATTGTCAGTAACAGACTTAAACCTGATGAGGTAATCACCAAATCAAGTCCTAAGAACAATGATAAGTAACAGGGATCGCTTTACTGGATAAATGAAGAGGAAATCCCCTTGAAATAATATAAATCAAATTTCTGAAACCCTGAGAAAAACCTATTCTGTAGGGCAGAAATTTCCCATGTAGGCATTCCTCGGTAGAGCTGCTATTCTCTGTGCCATGTTCAAAATGCCATTTAGATGAGAACCTGTTTTCTTTTCTGTCCTTGTGAATCTGCCTTTTTAAAAGCCAGAATTTTGCTTCAAGTAAAATACTGATCCTGGACAGGCTCTTTAGAAAGCACCTTTTTCACTAAAATCCTCCTGAAGAAGCAGGGAGAACACCTTAGCACAACAGATGAAAAAAATTCCAGCAGACTGACCTAGAAGTCCTCTGAAAGCATCTAAGAGTCAGGTGTGGGGGTGGCATGCACTGTTACACTCCACCAGGTAAATGGCCAGCCAATATTTACAGCTCACAAATCTTTCCAAGAAATACCTACGTATTTTGCCTGAGCAATTCACTAAGCAAATGTAGAGTAAACTTAAATTTATAGTTGGATACTGCAAGCTAGAAACTCCTGATGCTGTAGAGATTCAGCTTCTTATCATCCCAGAGAGACAGTAAGGTCCTTGCAAATTCTTCTGTGAAATTCTTCTTCCCAAAAGTCTCTACTTTATCAATCCAGATTCCATTCTTCTATTTGCCATTATTTAAAATCAGTTATATCCCTTTCTCCATCACTGCTTCGGTTCCTGTCATCCTTCACTAAATTTAAAAACCAATTCCAAAATAGAATCCAGCTACTACCTTCCCTGCCTCTAATAATAATATTCTGCCACCATAAGAAAACATATCTTTTCACCTGCATCCACTTCAGCCTCTTCACCAATGAAAATATGAGTACACAGATTTCCAGCTATAGTCAGTCTCTGATACTTTTGGATGAGACTTGTTTGCAGTGCTATTATAGTAATTTATTACCTCTCATCCTCCCTAAATACCATTTTCCTTGCTGCACACCAAAGATCTCTTTTTCCTGGCATCTAGCAACCCTGCAGTATCTTTGTTGACATCCTGCCAAGATCTTTGCAGGTTCTCAGCAAATCTGTTAGTCTCTGCTGGGGCCAGCTGCTGTCTACAACCCTCACATATTCTGAGTTTCGTTCGATTAGAAACCCCCCTGAATATATTACATGCTTCTGACCTCAAGGGTAATCAGATGGAAAGACACTTCTGCCGACCACTGCAGAATCCTTAGCTCACTAGCCCTGAAATTCAATTTGTATAATACCACAATGGGTGAGAAGAGATCAGGTCAGAAGAAGAAAGGAGTTTTCATCCAAGTCTTCCTCCAAAAGATTCAATCTTGGCATCATGTCCAGAGACATTTATCCCACCCTCCCAAAGAAACAGATGAAATCTCAGAAGCTGATGAGATTTGAACTGTTACCAACTTTTAAAATAAGCTTCAGAGCTGTCAGCATCCCAGTTCCAATCCTTCACAGACTGCAACATATTCACATGATTCAGCATTATTTTATTAGATGTCAAATTTCTCATACTTCAAGAGATTTTTTTGTAAAACTGGAAAGGTTGGATTGGTTTTCTTTTAGTGGCCAGCTAGGCTGCTTTAGCTTTTGTGAAATAATATATCTAACATCATATGAACTTACACCAACACCCCAGCTGTTTGCTAAGAGAGAACCATTAGGCTGCCTGTAGCCACAAAGTGTGCTGCAGAAACACTGCTCCAAGGGGCACAATGCACTCCTCAGGCACCACACCATGCATACACATAATGTGCAGGTGGTATGAAAAGCAATAGCTCTAGGGCTAGATGAAAACTGAGCAGGACTTCAAGGGTCAGTACAGCGGATTGACATGCCAAACCTGGCAGTACAGGTTCCATATAGGAACCAGCCCAAAACTCCCACTCTCTGCAATAGACATAAATGTAAAAGAACAGGACTTTTTACCACCTAAATCTCAAAAAATTGATCCCAAATAATTGAGGAGTACTGGGGGAAAAGACACAGCTTCCAGTCACATGCAGACCAAAAAGAAACAAACCCCAACACCTAGAAAAGAGGTGCACACCCACTCTAGCCACTGCCAGGGATGCCTAGATACCACAAACATGCCACGGTTCCACAGGCTCAAGTTCAGAGGAACTGCAGGTTTGTAGCTGTTTCTGGGATCCAGTTTTAAGATGGGACATTTGTGACCTTTAAAGCAGTAATTGGCTCCAAGGTAGCATTGGGGTATGCTTTTCAACTCCTTCCAGTATAAACCCATGCACTGCAACTTTTACCCTCCTTGGATTCCAGGACTGGGTCAGACTTTTGTGTATCATGCTTTCTAGAAACTGAGGTTTGGCAGATTTGCCTTACCTTCTGATTATTGTTGGTTTTTGAGCATATTAAAAATGAAAGAGTCCATAAACACAGCAACTGAAGGAAAAAGCAAAGCAACTGAGCTACTGCTTGGAGCCATGTGAACATGCTTATTGCAAGAGATGGTCTTCGGCTGTTCTGGTTCAATGCCTCAGTGTGAGTGGGTGCCACATGATAGTGCTGTTGATATCACTACTGACTGTCCTTATGGAATAGCAGTTATTGCACCCTTTAGCACAGGTTGGCAGCACTTAGAGGAGCACAGGCAGCACCATCCAGGCACATGAGGAGTTTTTCTCTACTTTTGTACAAATGGAGAATTAGCAGGTGAGAATCTCAGAAGAATGTAACAAGAACTACATTCATATATCCATTTCTAGGTCTTTTGGAAACTCACCACCCTACATATCTGTAATTATCTCAAACCAAGATGCAGTCTAGTTACTGATGCAAAATGCATTGTTAGCAAGCCTACCAATAACAATGAATGAGCTTAATGCATGGCATAACAAACTACACATCAATATGTGATCAGCAAGAGCTCTTGAGCCCTGCCCTGTCAGTGCACCCTGTGGGGGTGATGACATCATTTGTGCTAAATTCCAGCTGAACTCCAGACCTCTGTTCTCAGCTGACCGAACAACCCCACAACAGATTGGGGGGTACCAAAGGACAGGCACATGCTCAGTCAACTTACAAACCTCTGCTGACATGACTTCCCCTTCAACTCGCATTAGTTCCAGCCAGACAGCATTTCTGTCACAGGAGAAAAGGCAAGGTAAGGAAATAAAGGGGAGAGGACTGTACCTTTCTTTAGCACTGCCATATTGATATCATGAGAGTTAATGCAAAAGCATTCCTACATCTGATAAGTCAGATGCAAGAAGTATTACTTCTTCAGAGAAACTCATGTTGTCACTAGAAAATGTTTCAGCTACCATAGTACATCTTACTTCAAACATTCCACACACAATGGCACTTCCTGGGTAACCAGGAAAAGCTGCTTCTTCATAGTGATCTATTCCTAAATTAAAAATATCTAAGATATCTCTAAGACAAAACAAGCACACAGAGAAATGCAAGATCTTAAAGGAATGCTGTTGAGCAAGTCTAATGACTGTTTAGAATAAATTTCACTACATGAACAATTACCCATGAGAGCAGAATCAGAGAATCACAGATTTTTCTAAGTTGGAAGGGACCCACAAGGACCATTAGCCCAGCTTTTAAGTGAATGGCCCATAGAGGAATTGGACCTGTGAGTTATTAGCACCATGCTCTCCTCCCAGACTGATAAATACAAAGCTTGGTGACTTCATTTGAGTCTGATCACACCACTGGTCACACAGGTATTTTATAGGAGGCATGTGTATGTTTCCACTCAAAAGTTGTTTCTATTACTTTTGACAGTATCTTTAAAGAGCAAGATATTGTATAAATTGCTGTACAGTTCACAGATAGTTCCAGTTTTTGGTGCTCAGGACATGCTCATTTACATGAGTGTTTAACAGCTCTGGACAGCTCGTCCTGCAGCCCTAATCCCATATACATCTTTCACCACGCTGTGAGGTGAACTGGCTCTCAGCAGAGGTGCACACTCAGCAGCAGGAAGGACATGATTTTACAAGGATTATCAACCCACTTGTTGGATTGATGCTTTGAACACTGGCTACTATTTTCCAAATTTTCTTTTATAATGATAGCATTATTCTACTGGCCAGATACAAAGGATAGGCAATTAGAGACCTATAAGCAAAAATTTTGTACAAAATACATTAAGGAAGCTAATTAATGCCTGACACTGGGGAGGAGGATAACAATGGTTTTCCATACAAGGGAATCCCTGCTCCAGTAAACAATGCATCATGTTGGAGATTAACAGCAACATGGCTTAGGAAGATCATTTTTAAGTTATTAGTCCAGGGAAATTTTCAGGTTTTAGTCCAGAGAAAGCAACTTTGACATTAAGTGGGATTTTTTACATATGCTAGATCCTACACCCGGGAGAATTTCAAACATGGTAATATTTTTCTCCTCACCTCTTTTATGTATTTCTCTTCAACATTTAAGCACCTGCATTTTGTAAATTTACTCATTGGTAAAGTCCTGGCTTCATTTTTGTTCCTATGAGGTGTGACAGTTTTTCCACTTGCTTTAGCAATATTCATAAGCTAAGTTTATACATATGCTCAAATACCTCAGATTGGGATTTAAGAGAAACAGCTCTGTGAATTTGCTTGCATATCCAGCTTCTTTCCCTGCGCTGTTATCCACTCAGAACAAAAATGCTCAAGTTTCAAATCAATTGTTCCAAAGATTTGTAAGCATATTAGGAGGATGTCAGTCACACTAATTTAAGTCACCCTGCTGTGCAAAAGAAATTGTTCAAAAAAGTCATGCTCCCTCTCAATCACAATGTACTATAAAGTAATCTGGTGTAACCAATTCAGAAAATATCAGACCCATAACTATACAATGTGAAATGTAGTGTTGATAAGATGATTTTTAATTAGAATTTAAAGCTCATTTTGCAGTTACTCTACAGGACCCATTTTCATCTTTAGCCACCTAGTATTGAAAATTAAAGATTTGCTGTATGCAGTATTTAATAGGTCAAACACAATGAAATTACAAACGTAGATAATAAGGGAGAATCCTTTATTCAGTGAGGAAAAAAAATCAAATCTAGAAAAGAGTATATACAGAGCAGAACTGGTTGGGAAAGCTTTCATTAAAACAGGTGCCTGCCCTGTTCTCCTGCTTGACTCCCTCAGCAAATTACAAAAACACTAGAGAAAAAGCTTTTCATAAAAAGTTAGCTAAGGAAAATTATATCACTTGAAATTATACAAACCATTTTATTTTCCAGTCAAAACTACTTGAATGGAAAAAGAAGATACTACTATTTGTTCTAAAAAAAATTGAAGTCAAATTGTTCCTAAGTTTCTTGAACCACTTCAAGTCTATTCTTCTCTACATGTACAGTAAGTAAGGACAAATAAGATTTTTCACTGAGGAGCATTTGAGATGCTAGGTTTTATTGCAGCTTAGGATATATCTGTATGTCACTTTCTTGGTCAATCTTAGTATTAAACTATGTTTTAAATGTGTATTTCCATGAATAAATAATTTCTTTAAAAATGTAAAAAGGGTTGAATGAACTATTTAAGATGAGATATATACCAATTACTAATATAATGTGCTTGCACATTTCAGAATCATGCTCAATTTCCTTTTTGATCAGAAGCTTTTCTAACCCTGTCACTGACAAACTTCAATGAGTTGTCTGGTCACAAGGTGAAATCCCATTGAAACAGTGATTCCTAAAACCCATAAATATCCCAGGTACATGAAAAGAAATTGAAAATTTTGCTTATTTGAAGGTTTTGGTTTTGCATTTTAATATAATAATTATAGCAGAACACAAGTTTTATAATGTCAAAACCAGGAACTCAGTGATTGCTGAAGAGCCTGTTGTGACTTGGAATGGAGCAAGCACAGGAAATCTCATCTGGGGAAACGTGATAGTTTAGTCCTGTAGAAATTCTTAAAAAAATGCATAACGAAAATTAGAATGTCCACAACATCAAAGGAAGGCTTTACCTTTTTTTTTTTTTTTAACCTTTTCATCCAACCGTACAGTAATGTAAATTAGTGGGAAACCCACTGTTTTCATTCTTCCCCATTTGGTTCCAAATGATATAAATAGGGGTTTTCTCACCCATTTCCCCATTCCTCAGTTCATACTACACACCCTCTTCTTGCATCTTGGTACAAAAAGTGGAAATAAAGAGAAAGGAACTAGACAAGTGAAAAAACTCCTCTTCCCTGATGAATAGCCAATACCTCCTAGTTAGAATTTTTTTTAAAGGGAATAAAATTTTGTATCCAAAAAAATCCAGTTAGTGGGAAGAGAACCTTGCAGCTATGAAAACAGTTTTGCATCAAGTGTTGCAAAATATTCAAAAGTATTTTTCCTGCCAGAAAAATAAAAAACCCAAATAAACAAAAAACAATGCACAAACAAAAAAAAACAACAAAACAAAATTTTTAAAAAACACACAAAAAACAACAACCAAAAAAACCACCACCACTGAAATCCATCAACTAAACACCAGCTTTTGCCCTGGCTCTCATAGTTGAGTTAGGCACTTCACACTCTTCTGGGAAGGGCTAACTGTAGGGATGCTACATTTACACCTGCACCTGCCTTTTGCAACAACTCCCAGCTGCTTCAGTGAAGAGAACAAAAGCCAATTCCCAAATTCAGCCACTCAACAATCTTGACACCTAAGGATAAAACACATTGACCTTTTATGAGTGGGCACAAAGCCCATGCACTAGTTAAATTTCACTTTAGTCTCTTAGGATTTTTGCAAGGACTCTTCTGGGTCTTTTTCCACAGACGTGATTTCCCTCTTCCCGAGTGAGTTCCTGTACATAACTCAAGCAACCAACAACTCACAGGAAGATCTCATTTGATCTGATTATATCAGAACATCACTGACTCCTCTCTCAGACCATTCTAGTGCTACAACTTTGGATATAGTTAGTAAATATTGAAAACACCTAGGCCAACAGACCTTTGTGCATTGACTCACATCTTTCTTTTCAATTTTCTTTCCTTTTGCAACTTTAAATGCCTGTGAGGGGATTTCTGTTGAAGTGTGTCAGTGGCAAAATCAGGGCACCAGCTTGTTAAATAAACAATCAGCCCCCAAGCCATTCCAGAAAAAGGATGAGATTTCTCATACTTACATCTTTTGTGAGTTAAGATTTATTTAGGTTTTGAATCCCTCTAGGCAAGGATGCAATGTGTAAAGCAGAAGCCCATAAGAGAAACATTTTACCCCTATTGCTTACCAAGAAGGAAAAAGGCTTTTAAAAACAGATCAGAATGCCACACTTCATTAAACAACATCAGCCTTCCTTGTCTAATAAACTTTCTTCTTTATTTTTCTATTGCATTCATTTGTACCTATTTTTAAACGGTAGCTTAGCTTCCATATAAACAAGATATTAGGTGGCCAATGGCTCTTAATGCTTACACTGTAAGAGGAAAATCCAACTGGAAGGAAAGATCTCCCTTTTTTATTTTTCTTTTGAGTCTAAGAATGCATAGATATTATTCAAAAATAGTCCACGTTGTACAGTTAAATGCAACTGGTTTGCAAGAGACACCAAAGAATTAGCAGAATAAATTCATTCTTGTTTGTTAAAACATCCAGGATCTCACACATGCTAAACGTTTTATTTGTCTATACCTAGATACATGCAAAGATATAAAGGATGGTAATTTTCCATGTGAATGCAAAGACTTGCAGAAGGATGTAAAGAAGTCTGACTCCAGAAAACGTTTTTCTCTTTCAGATTTGGTTGAAGAAAATGACACCTTAATGGAATGGCTGGCTGAAGTTCACAAAGCTTGAAAACAACTCTGGACCTGTTTTCAAATATTCAAAGTTTCCCACTGGCATGGGAATGAGATCTGGGCAGAGATGAGTCTGAAGTTTCTTCAAGTTGAAGGATATTCAGACCCAGGATGGAATGATAAGAGAGGAGGTCAGCAATACATTGAGGTTCTAAATCTGAATAGAGCTGCATTCAAAAGCACTTGGATCCTAACAGTGTGCAAGAGCTCCTTTTTAAATAAATTGAAGATAAAAAACCTACTAAACTCTCAGTCTAGTTGAAATGTATGCATGAGGTGAGGAGAAGGAAAATACTCTATTTTACTACTGGATGAAAATTAGGGCTCCCTAGTTACCCCAAGCAGAATTAGCTGCATCTCTTACCATGTTCCGTGGAAGTTAATGGTGACCCACCACAACTGGGGCCCAAGTATAATATTATCTCATGGTCAGGAGAATGATTTAATTTCTTTCATTTTTCAGCAAATAAAGCAAATTTCACCTTCAGTAGATTTAGTGTGCTTATAAGGGAGCAGAGAACACAAGTGGTTCTACAGAAAAAGAAAGCCACATCTATAATTTTGTATCTTTTGTTTATTAAAGAATAGCAAACTTTTCCAGAGGTTTCCCCAGTGTCTCTTGTGACCACTGACTGCTTCTATACTGCATTATTTTGTGAAAAACAGGAAGAAACTTTACAAAAAGTTCACCACAATTTGTTACTGCCCAGCAGGAACATAATCTGGGCTTCTTGCAGTGCGGTAACCCAATTTATTTCCCTGTCAGACCACTTGATGGATGTGCCTATAGAGTTCTCAAATAGGAGATAAAACTTTTTACCACTGAAGGCAGATAGTACTTTTCCTTTCATTTGCCATCCAGGGGTTCAACCATCACCAGCTCAGCAGGGCTTCACTAATTCAGTTCTCAATTTTTTGAACAACATATTTAGGTTCTTTTTCATTTAGAATTAAAGCAGAAATAAAATATAAACATTTCCATAGGTGAAAATCTCGTCTCTGGAATCTGCAGCCTGAGTAGTATGTGATTCCTTCCATTTAACTCACAACAATGCTGACCTTAAATACAGCCAAAGAATGTGTATTTAGACCAGCTGCACTGAGGCTCTGAGTGAGATGTGTGAGCCTGAAAAGGCAATAGACACATGCACTCACAAAGTTTTCCTACTATATTCCTCTTTATAAGAGTGCTAAAAATACTTCAGCTCTCAATGCTGTCTTTATCAAACTTTGAAAGGTACAGCCACACCTACACAAGAATGGGAAATCCCCTCTGAAAATGTATTAAGGCATTTTAATAACAATAGGTTTATGATTATTCTCACCTGTGCCAAATTTCTGTTTTTCTAAGCTTAAAGGCAGGTGATAACACAGAGTAATGACATTATGCTATTACTTAAAACAGAGTATTTCCAATTTGTGTAGCAAATAATTCAACCTTCTCGACTTATAAAACTGAAATTTTAGAATGGAATTTTTCAAGAAAATTCACAATAGATTGAATAAATTTTGATGACCAACTTGTTTCAAGGGAACCACAGCCAAAGGCAACAGAATCTAACAGAGATGGAGGACCAGAAATATCTGGATACACACATTTTATACCCAAGGTATCATATGATGATTATTAGCTACCATTCTAATTCTGTGAGCAGACTTGAGAGCCAAGCATTCTACATGAAAGAGCAACAACATTCCTGCAAGAGCTGTTTCAGGGCCCAGCAACACAAACAGTCCAGGACACAGAAATTAAACTAACTTGGCCATCAATACATTGATTAGTTAAAACTCTTAAGTGATTGCAAACAGGACTAAAGGCAGAGATAACCACATGAAGAGGAAAGCAAGCTCACAGCACACTGATTTTTAAAAGTGCACCTCAAATTTACCTACTGCTCCCAAGCTCTCCTCAGTATCATACACCAACTTTCATAATCAGTGAGTACTTTTTCTTCTTCATGAAATATTAAGTCCTTTTCCCAAGTACCCAGATAGTCACTTAAGGCTGGAGAAAGAAGTCAGCCTTTGGTAGGAGTCTGAAAGCCAGGATAAAATTGCCTATCACTGTGTTCTGCTCCTCTTCCCCTAATCCCTTTCACCAACCAATATCAATATTCAAACCAAATGTAGCTCAAACTCCAGCCATTTTTTTTTTCTAACATCCAAGAAAATGGGAAGGAACTTCGCCTTTGTCAGATTTGCAGCTAATCTTCTAAATCTAAGAAAACATAACCCATAGTTTTACAGATTATTCTACACCAACTGGAATTAATTCATAATGGGTCTGTGCAGTCCAGAGGTTTTCACTGGGGGTTAGATAAGACACCACCTTTCCACTCTTTGTTTTAATCTCTTGTTTTAATGAGACATTTGCAAATATCTTTGTGAAAAGTATAAAGCAGGCAATGGCTAATAAAAGAGAACCTCACTGAGAGAGTATTTCCTCAGCAACCAAGTATCTGCCTTCTGGGAACTACTGCAGAAACAGTTATAGATAGTGCATTCAGAAGCCAAGATTAAAGTTCAAAAATAATCGTGTGTTAGAAACACACTTATTAAAGAAAAAACACGTACTCAGAAATCCTCAGAAAATATACGCTTTATGCAGAGAATGTCCTGAAAAACGTGCAGCAGATGCTCTGATTCTCTTACCAAAGTCACAACTTCCCAGAAGTGGAGCTTTTGCTGGGCAAGTAAATATTATTCAGCATTTATGGTGACATTTCAGGGTACATAACAGTATATCTGAGTGTGCATATAAGGGTTTTGTTCCACTTGTTCCCAAAAAAGAAAGAGTTCACTGCTTTCCATACACTATTTGCTCCTCCATGAGAATACTGCCAATGCAGAAACAGCTGCATAATCTTCCAAGCTTCTCTTCTGGAGTCAGAAATAACACTGAGAAGATGGTTAGGTCACCAGACTCACTGCATTAGAGATGATGTTGCAGAATTGGAAAAACCTTAATCAATATAAGTGGCTCAATAAAGCTTGACCAGCATCAAGACTGAAAAGACTATGAAAAGACTGGAGTTGCAGAAAAGATGATAGCATTGATTAAGGTGTTAAAAGTCACGATTTCTGTCTCATAATACCCAAAGGCAAAGCTTACTTCAAACAAAAGGAAAAAAGACAATATGAGATGGCAATTTCTCAGTTTTCTAGTGTTGGCTGAATTAGGTATGAATAACCTTTCTTTTAGGGATGTATAACCTTTTCTGCCCCATGACGCCTCCATTCCCCCAAACCAGCCCTCTTTTAGTCATTATCAAAATACTTTGTCTTCCACATCTAATAAAGTTTCCCACTCTAGAAATTCCAACTGGCTCTCAGGTCTCAATCTTCCTCTAAAAGATACTTCTTTAAGGAAACCACCTCACAGCAGAAATTGCACCTTATTATTTTTCCTCTTCATTACATGTATCTTAAACCTGAATCTCTTAAGCTCCCCTCATTTCAGATGGGATCACGTGCAGTACAAAGTGTTTGTCCTGAATGAAGCAGGACTGCAAAGCATCTTTTAATTCCAGGGTTGTGCTATTTCAGAAAGTAAGAACTGCAGTACTGCATTAAGAGGTACATTAAAAGATTTCAAAATTTTAGTTCAAATGTTGACAAATATTCACTTTGAAACTATTAGCTACATCTAAAATGCTATAAAAACAGTACTTGCTACCAAAAATATTATGAAAGCCTATAAATTATTTAAAGAATAAAGTTTGCTATCAAGTTTTCATAAGCATCTGTGAAATTCCAGTCAATCTAATTGATAAAACTAGAAGTTCTACTTCCACACCTATTTCAAAAGCCAAGAATTATCATAAAGTTCTTAGAGTTTAGATGTAGTAAATTTGTGTTTAGCAAAAACATCTATTTCAGATTTGAAATACCTGCAAAAGCAGGTTTCTGATTGTAAATAAAGATTACATTAAGCAGTTCAATATCCATCAATATACAATCAATTTACATCAATTTAATCTTTTTCACACAGCAAGCCCTTGTTTAAAAATTTAGCAGGTTTAACACTTCACATGGTTATTTCACAATCAACACCAAAATCATATTCATGCTCTTGCAATGCCAAGAGCTATTGTAAGAAAAAGCTACGTTACAAATTACTCTAACAGCAGGATTTTACAATAGATGAACATGGGACTAATTTATAATACATTTGTTGCTATTAAAAAACAAATAAACATTTATAGTCTGTGCTAATTAACTTTACTGCTGAATTAGTAGTATTCCTCACTCTTCTTAATTAGAAGAAATATTGCAAGTATGGCATTAAAGTCAAACCCTTCAGTGCAGTAAAGGCTGACACATTTTAAAACCTCTCTCATCCTCTAAAACCCACAGAGCCTTTGGAGCTACACGCACCAGGTTCAGTACTGACACCCTCCACTATGCATGAACATGTGATGGAGCAGTTTAAGGAGGAAATATCAGAAATAAATTACCATAGTTTGAGCACAAAAATCTAAGTACAGCTATTAGTAGACGTGCCTCACCCATAATCAAGCAGGTCTCTCCTGGTCCAAGGCAAGGAAATCAATATACAATATCTCAGGGCACATTATCCCAGCACAGCTGTCCATGGAAGTGCAAATTAAGCTTGGCTATGACTACAATCTCCATCAGCTGTCACAAAGTACACAAAGCATTTACATCAAGCATCAACAAACATATCAGTGTTTGTGGATTTTTTTTTTACCTAGTCTTGCTGCTGCCAATCCCAGTAGTGCTTTGTGGCAAATCTACAGACACATCCAGTTTGCTCTCATGAGAAAAAACAAAGCAACGAGTATATCATCTTACCTTTACTGAAGTCAACAGCCATGTCAGGATTGAGCCTTTGTGAAAGCAGAAAAGCAGCTGACAGCAGAATCTCTGAAATACCCATTGGAATTATTCTCTTTCTTCATCTTGGTAAATAGAATATTCTCAAAGGTGTGGGCTGTGCTCAAAGGGTAGCAAAGGACCTGTCAAAAGACAGAGAATAACATGGTGAATAAACTGTGTTCCCCATGCTCATTTTAGGAAGGGTTCCTCAACTTCCTGAATGCCAACTAAGTCAGCAGTGAGATAAAGAGTAAATTCTGCTTTGCTCTTCTCTAGACACACTTATTCACATCTTGAATGAGAGGTCAGAGTTATTAATTAAAACTGTTATTAATCTCAATTATATAGTAATGACAATTTGTTATAATGCCTCATCAAATGTCTGCACACTGTGGGCAATATTCAAGGTTAAAAAGTTAAATTAAAATACCAACCAAAACAGTTTCTACTACAGCCATGAAGTGTTGGCTGATAATCTTATCTTTTGGGAGTCAGATGTGTAGGTGCAGATCCCTGCACCTTACACTTGGTTTTGATTTTATGACTCTAAGAGATCCAGCAGACTTCCTCCATGATAACCATATTTCTACCATGCTAAAAAGCAAAGATCCTACCTCAGACAAATACAAATGCCAGCGTTTACTGTGTCATAAAAACATTCCAGGACTGGATTCCATTTTCTTTAATTAAAGCAACACAATTTTTCTCATTCACAGGTAATCTGATTTTTGTCAGCCTACCTACCAATATATTTTTCAAATTCTATCAGTGCCACTCAATATTTTCAAGCTGCTTTTTTTAGATGGGAAAAGCAATTACTAGCAGCTTGTCAAGCACATGAGTCTGTAAGTACCATTTCATGAGCACTGAAGACCATGAGGTTCAGAACCTTGAAGCTAACTTATTGCTTGCTCTTTTCTGTATCTTCAGTTTCATGCCTTGGAGAAGGATATTGTATCAGAGCTCTAACATTAAAGTTTGCTCCATTTAGTTTAGATATAATGGTTCTAGGAAGTATACCATAAAAGTTTGGAGGGCTTTAGTGAGACCTCAGACCTTGTAGTAGCCATGAACCCTAGCTACTCATAGTAGCTAGGATCAAGTGCTTCAGAACCCTAGCTGTACTCATATTACTGAAGCTTTTGTAAATATCGACAGAAATTTTAATGCTTGCTTCTGAATCAGGCAAATATGTTGCTCTTATTAAAAAAATGGCATTGAATATATACAAATGTGATTGCACATGAGCATATTTTTATATGATCACCTTCAAAAGCTTAGAAAGTGTTTCATATATTAAGTTTCCCAGTGGTTTGACTACCACATGGCCACCTGGTATTACAAAAGGACACATCACTGCACTGCTGCCACATTAGACATCATAATGTGCCCAGAGAAACTGAACAACTCACCCTGAGCTTGTTTATGAACTAACCACGGTTGTAAGTCTATGCAGCTAATCTAGTATTTGCTGCATTGCTACTGATTTGCTGAAGTGTGAATAAATCAAGACTCCTGCCCATGTGCCTGGAAGACTGACAAACATAAATATTCCACAGACCACATGACAAAGCAAATTCAGAATTCCTTGTAGTGTGCACAGGTGTACAGATGTTGACCCTGACTTGCTGCAAAGAAGCTGGTCAACCTGTTAACTATGGTTCACAAACCAGAGGCAGATGGGTGGCCAGTACAAGTGACACACACATTCAAAATGCCCAGACACATGGAGCCGGCACCACTTGTGCCTTCCAGGAGATGGTAATCAATGCAAATCTATGCATTAGTTATGGGGTGTTTTAATTCCAATAATAAACATCCTGTGATTGATGAGTTTTTCCCAGCTGTTGTCTACACAGCTGTTTAATTAGAGCATGCTGGCAGAGGCTGTTAATCCTTCCCTGAGTTGCCGACTCCATGGCATTCCACTTTCTGCAGGGCAGGGTGACAGTTGGTAGAGGGACTTGGTGTTGCTGGTCAGGGGACCTGACATTTGGCAAAAGATCAACGCATTAGATGACAAGCCAAATTCCATCAGCTTCCTAAAAATACTAGCAGGCTGACAAACACAGTGCCTTAATTGATGCAGCTACTATCTTTGATGGACACTGGTTCTAAAAGCACAGGAGTGTCTACTTCATGTTGCTGCTGTTCCCAGAGAAGAGAAGTGCCAGCCAACCATCAATACCAGGAAGGAAACAAAATCAGCTGTCTCTGAAAAAACCAAACCTGCCAAAAGCTCTGGAATCTTCTTTACATATCTGACCTCTTGAATCCATATGATTCCCTTGCTGGAATACTCCATCAGGAAAGGAATCCCTGGCTTAGGGATAATGTGACATATGCCAAACCAGGGCCTTAGAGGTGGAGATTCCCAAATGGGTACAGCACAGGGGGAGCCCACACCACTCCCTCACTGAAGCCTTTAAGGCCTGACTCAAGGAATGACATCCAGAGGCCAGCAGGATGTTTATTTTCATCCATCCAATGCGTCACAAGTGGCAACAGAACTGCCAGTTGTGAAAATAGCTCCTGTACCACACGTATCTCCATGAAAAGCTGAGATTTCCAAACTTACTCCACACATGTCAACAGTTTTTGGATGCTCTCAAGCTCCATAATATTCACACTGGTCACTTACATATGAAAGCAACTTACTAACAATCCACAGAGCCAACTAGATATTTAGGATACTGACCTAAAACAGAAAAGAGTTAGAAAGCTCCCTATTCTTAACCTTGGTCTTGTTTCATAGGGACTGTTACAGACCAGATTCTACAGTACCAAGAGGTTCAGACTTCAGTCACTAAACTGGGTCCCTGGAATCAGTCAAAATTCGTGTCACAAACAAATAAAAATCCTTATTGTAGTATTCCAGTTGCAGGGAAAGTTACCTTGCCAGCAGCATAATCTTTTATACTGAATGACAAGTTGTACTGAATGTCCAAATTCATCTATATGAAACTGCATTCATGTTGAAAAGTTTATGAAAAATTAAAGCATATCTGATTAAGAATAATTTATTATTTTTAACTCCTGGGTACTTAAATCTCAATTTGCCACTAGAAGTTTTTGATCTCAACTAACAAACTCAATCTCAACTGCAAAATATATCCAAAAAGCTTTTTCCATTAGAAAAAAATTCTTATCCCCTTTTACAACAGTAAACTTTTCAACTCAATTAAAAATGCTCATGATTTATTGCTTTATTATGTCATGCCAATATACACAAAAAAATATCTGTTCAAAAGATGACTGATTTGGCAAAAGAGATTTAAGCCTAGTACCAGAACTACCCTCATGAGTAGGGTAGAACTACCCTTTGCATATGGTAACTGCTCCTATACAATAAATGAAATAATAATCTCACCAAATCCTTACCCACACAGGTACTTAGACATTTCGCCTAACGTAGTGCCATAGTCCCCTTATCTTAAAAGAAAGTAACAAATGAATGCAGATTATATAGTTGTGAGAAGAGGCTTAGATTCTGTCTCTCTCTTCCTCCTTGCCTCATCCCTAAATCTAAAACAAGACAAACACATTTTAATATTTGAGATTATTTTAAAGGGGTTATGTCAAAAGGTCTTTTTGTTGCTTAGCAGCTCAGCAGCCTAAAGGCAGCTAAAACAACATTGCTCACTACGTAATTTCCTATTTATTTCTAGCAGAGTTGCAAAAGACAAAATTCATATCACAGGAAGAAAAGTCATGAAAGAGCCAGGCAAAACTTGCAAAATCCAGAAGTGCCAAGTCTTACACCATCCTATTCAGCAGCTCTGCTAGATGCTTTGCTTGTAGCAATTCAAATTTTGCAAGCAGTGACATGGAGCTTACCTTATCATTTGACATAATACTTTTCTAAAAGACAAATTATCAACTTCACAAGCTTAGGAGAGCTTTCCCTGAAGCTGTGTTACCTGGTGAACACTTTACTGAACTTACTGGAAAGTTGAGAAGAAAGACAAGACAATTTTATAACCAAAGAAGACATAGCAAAGCTTTCCCTGGTTTTAGCAATAGTGGGATTCTTACATAAAGCCATTCAGCATTTCATACCTGAGTATGAGCTGCACATGAAAGCAGAGACTGACCCTGTAAACAGTTATTCCAGCTTAATTTCTGCTTGGTATACTCTGCCTGCATACTTCATGCTCTTATTAATCTCAACAGCTGAGGGAAAAAAAAAGAAAATACAAGGAGAAAACAGAGAGCTGGAAGAAAAAAAAATAAAACACCACAAAAGGAAAATGAAGGGGCCCATTTATTTGCTGGGAGTTGATCTCATGGAAGCAGCAGCAACTAGTTTCCTTGGCACCAGGTATCCATTACAACACAAAGTGTAACAAAGGAAACCTGTGAGTAGCGTTGCACATGCCCCACAGTTTTTCCATTAAGATCACAGGCTCACAGGCTACTTGGGGATCATTTCTCCTGATTCCCATGTTGTCCTACTCATCATTTAATACACACCAGTACCTTCAGAGTATAATCAGTCGTACTTCATTGTTTTGCACTTTCTCCTATATAAACTAAGAGGTTATATAAATCTCTTGATTTTCTTAAATGACTTAGTAGACACTACACCATATTTAAATTGAGCCTCAATACCAAAGAAATCATCACTTCAGAATATAAAACTAAGAATCTATACTAGATAGACAATTCCAAACCTCATAACACTTCATACTACCTCCGCTGCTCTTCATCTCCTCCATAAACATAGGTTTTGAAACTCTCACAATAAGCGACAGGGTAATGATTATTCAGTAGATTTTGAAACAAAATAACCCAGGTCCTCGCTTGCCTTTTAAATCTGATCACCTCTCCAGAAACAATTTCGTCAGAACACCAAATTTTCTGTATAAACCAGTAAGTGGGTGAATGTAAAGTTTTTCTAGTAATCATTGCTGTATGAGTGTTTTGATGTCATATTTTTCCAGCTAAAGCAGCATGTAAGTTTTCAATAGTGCCAGGTCTCAAACAAGCCCCACTTCTCAGAGATAAGTCACTGCTGTGTGCCACCAGCCCCAGGACAGCCTGGGGACCTTCCTACATCCCCTTCTTACTCCACTGGCCACCACCCCTCACCTTCCCTGGGCTGGAGCTTAGAGCTGCAGAGACATCAGCTTTCCCCACAAGAGGATTTCTCACACCAATAAGAGCCATTTGATCACTCTGGTCCATAGCATAAGTCAGAATCATGTTACTTGCCATGTCCTGATCAAATGCACATCATTCCTCATATCTCCTTATTTCATACCCTCTCTACTCATGTAAGACAGAGCTCATGCTGATGAAAAAAAACAAAAGGAAAAAGTCCAAGTATGCTCTCTAACACTACAGAATGGTTAAGTCTTGACATCAGCTTTGCAGGTAAGGAGAGGGATAATGCAAGCAAAGTCACTCTTGTGTTATTTGAATTTTTTATGTCTATCAAGAAATAAAATCAAGGTCCTAAAAATTTAATCTTTTATGCAGAGCCAGGCCTTTGCCTATCCAGTAGCTTTGTGTCCATTGGTAAGTAAACTTTCTCCTCACAGAGCACAAGATTAGGGCACTGCATAAAATTTGCAGAGAAGTTCAGGGAAAGGAAAAAAAAAAGAAACAAATCAAATTTAAAAAAA
>VXBB01009707.1:79423-137298 GCA_013399915.1 Illadopsis cleaveri
AAAAAAAAAAAAAAAAAAAATCCACCACACTAAACCACCAAAAAACCCACAAACCAACAGAAAAAGCAACTCTTCTCACACATCTCCTATAACCCATCAGAGACGGGAAGCAGAACTTTAGAAAGTGTTTGCACAGTAGCCATTGAAAAGCAGAGGTGAAGCCAGCTTTGGTGCTCTAACTTGGCCTTCTTCTTCCTCTTTCCTAGCAGAATTATCCACCTTTTGCTGTTTCCCAGCACAATTCACCATGTCTGTTAGGCAGGCTCATGACAGATGTTCACCCCCCTCAGAGTCCGGACAGCCAGGTTTTCAGAGGAAATCCCCTGGAACTATCAGGACAGCTGTTCCCTCAAGAAGTACCCTTCTGTTTTCAGTTTTCTTCCCTCTTTCAGAGTCAGAGAGGAAATAGTTGGTAACAATCCCAAATTCTGAATTCTCAAAGGAATGTAAAACAGCCTCTACGACAAATTCATTAACAATCTGATCAAAACACCCACAAATCCAGAAACACCCTAATAACATTTGTAAGGAAATGAATTTCAGACTTAAAGATAGATTTTTGTACCAGCACAAGATTCAGAAAAAAAACCCACCTTAATGAAAGCAATTACTTTTCAAATACCAAAAAAACAAAAATTCAAGGCAAAAACAAAAGCATGAGTTGATCCATTGAGATTTAAGCACACCAAGACACCACATAAAATCACAATTCATATTTTTAACACCTTGACACTGACTCTAATCTTCATGCTGGACAAAGAGCATGAGAGAAATTGTTTTCAGTCGCACTTGTGAACAACTCCACAGATTTCAAGTGACTTCCACATGCACAATGCAGCCCTTCCTCCACTGGGCCAAGAACTTGCTCCAGTTACTATATTAGGTATCACTCTCCTGCCTAGTACAGAACTTTGGTGCTCTGACAAACAGTACTCAACACACAGATAACCACTTTGGCCCTAGATACCCTCTTATATTCTCAAAGTTTAGAAGAACCCTCTCTTCCCATGGACATTATTTAAAATTGCTGAGCTTTGTGACAAAATAACCAGTAAATGTGTAAAGAAAGGCAACAGCAAAGAGATTGTCAGCATATAAATCTCATTTCCTTTTGGTTCAATGGGGTTGCTTCATACTTAAAACAGTGCAAGTGAAAACTGAATTTATGCCTCTAAAATTATCATTAAGTGAGCATTCCTATTAGTCTCTATTTTCTCCAGAATAAAGTAGTATTATTATTTTGAATTGTTTCTATACACAAGCATTCTTCCATAGCCAAAATATTTTTTCTCTAAGAAACCATTACAGTAATTTGCTTAGTTGAGTTTTTCAAACTCATAGCTTCTAACATTACCTAAAATTACCTTAGAAAAAAGCTACTGGATTTTCTTGGTGGAACAGAGAAACATTCTACTGAAAAGATGATGACAGCATCTAAAGACGTCACAGTAAAAAGGAAAAAAGGAAACAGAAACAAAAGTCAGGATGAAAGAAAAAAGCAACAATTACTTCTCACAATTCTCTATTATAGTAGAACATAACCACAACTAAGTGGGGATTCATGCTGCACTAGCTGGCAAAGTTAACACCCAAACATTCACCATGTTATAGAAAAATATTAACATACTGGCTTTCATGCACATGATGTCAAAAACTTCCAAAAAAATGTTGTTATCCTGCTGGTAGGAAGTGATAACTCAAAATCCAAAACCACAAATTTATTTTATTTAATATAAGGAGTTTTGCAGGTTTATTAATAAACAAAGGTGAAAAAAGCAATCAGAGCATTTACACAAACCCTTATGTTCATATGCCTGTATACAACCTTTTTTAGTACCTTTTTTTTCATCACTTCCCCCCACCAGCCCCCCTTGTTATATCTGGTCTGAACTGTATGCTTTCACCCATACCATGTAAGACACCAAGGCCACAAGCCAAATTCCACTCTCAGTTACACAGATTCCATCTTTAACGTCAGAAGATTCGCACCAGTGTAAACCAATAATAGATTCTGGCTGCCCTTACAGACCTGATTTTGGCAGGTGGACGGACCAGGATTGGAAAGTTGTATTTATTTACCTCAGGAAACTGGAATGCAGCTTAAGAGAGATTTGAAAGAAGTTTTATGGGCCAAAAAGCTAATCTCTAACAGAATTCCCCGCAGCATAAAATCACTATAAAAGACAGCTCTTGCACAATCCATTTTTATGCCCTTAATTCCTGTTTAGAAGAGGTCCAGGAGCAAACAAGCAGGATGCTGCAGAGCAGAGGCAAGGTGCAATTGTAGCAAAGGCACAGGGGTAGGACTTGGAACCAGCATTACTTATTGTCAGCCTGGCTGCTTGTGAAGGGTTGCCATTCCCCTGTGGCTTCTGAGAGCACTGAATTACAGATACAATGGCACGGAAAGGGAAGGGAGGTAAAAATAAAGTGCCCTTTGAGAATTTTTAATAAGCCTAACAAAGAAATCATGCAACTTGGGAAGATGTAAATCACTTCTGAGCTGAAAAGCTTGTTATTTATGCAATATAGACAGCCATTCAAAATTGCCATGGAAGTCATTAGGAATACAGTTTTTAATTCAGCAACAAATGCAGTATATGATGTATATAAATAAAATGTATAAAATTGGAGTGAAGACAGATTTTCAATGTCAAGACACCATTAAATTGCAAGTAACAATCAAGCTCTATATTATCACTAGAAGGTGGGCTTCTTCTTCAAATTAGTACTCCTGGGAAAGGAAATAACACATATTCAGAAAAGAAGCTGCTGGCCAGTGCACCCTAACGGGCTTAAGATCAACCAAGGGAGGATCACTGCAGTGAGGCAAAGTTACAGCAAGAACATAACATTACTTCACCAAAACAGATTTTAACACTTGGTAGTCCTACAAAAAATGCATATGTTAGGCAGAAGAAGAAATGAGCCAGTATTTTAGGGAACAAGCAGCAGAGCAGAGGAAGATACCTGCAGGACAGCAACACACTAGATGTGGCTGAGAGGAATGTGTGGAATTAATAAGAGCACTTCAAAGCTTTGCTTTGAGATGCAATTGGCAGATCTGCCATCCACAGAAGTTTGAAGAGTCGAGACTCATTTAAATAAAGAGCTAATTAATAGTATTGGGATGGTGACTGTCACCTACTAAGAAGAGAAGCATTGAGATTCAATGTCCAAGTCAAAAGATGCACATGGATTATGCAGATTCAATTCTATTGAGAAGGATGGTGTGAAGTTGTTTAAAGGAAGTTAAAACAAGGTGTAAGACACCTCCTTGGAACTGGGTAAGATCTGGAGGCAGATTTGCTTGGCAAGGTTTTACACCAACTCAGTCATTTAGCTCCTCAGCATCAGGAACCTTGGCGCACTAAAACAACTAAGAGTTGTTTCAACAAGTGATCACAATGGAGCTTTTGAGTTTATTTCCATAATATTTAGGAAGCTCCCATAGCTTCAAGCCACACAGCTTACTAGACCCAGGCAAACACGAACACTTGACAGCAGAGCCAAGCCAAAGAGCTTAGCTGGGATCAACAAGCTGTTAGAGCTGACTACACACATTTGAAAAAAATATTACATAAAGTGATATGTATCTAAGGTCACTGTGGGAGCCAGGAAGCAGTGCCAAGACATTCTTGCAGGCTTCTCCCTTCCTTGGCTTGCCCTCATTCATGGACAGAGAGCCCAGCCCAAGCCAGGGCTCAGTGGAAGTTTCTGCTGGCTTTACCCACCTCTGACGACTGTCGGGTCATGTTGCAGAGTCACTTATATTTAGATGAACAGGTGGGCAGCCCCATTTCCAATTTAATCAAGTTAACACTTTATATTTCTTCATGGTTTCCATATTCTAATTAGTTCACTGTTGCAAACTAGGGGATGGGCTACTCCAACCTGTTGGAAGTTACAAATGCTACCTCCTTACAAACATTAACAGTTTTCTTCTTTTTACAGGGAGAAGTTTCAGCGCACAAATTGGAAAGACCATTACTTTTCTAACATCCCACATGAAGACTTAACAGTGAAAAATGCCCCAAACTCACGCAAAAACTGAGAGGAGATACAAATTTAGCATTACTTTTATATAAAGAGTTTGTGTTCATGTCATACTAAACACTGCCATTTTCCCTCCTCCTGCTGGGAATTTTGTGGGATTACAAAAAGTTCATAGAATGGTTTGGGTTGGAAGGAACCCAAAAGATCAGCTTCACAAGTCCCTTGCTAATGGAACACCTTTGCACTAGACCAAGCTGTTCAAAGCCCCATCCAACCTGGCCTTGAACACTTCCAGGCATGGGGCACCCACAGCTTCTCTGGCTAACTTGTGCCAGTGTCTCTATCTTCACAGTAAAGGACTTCTAGCTAATATCTAACCTAAATCTACCCTCTGTCAGCTTAAGCCCATTAGACCTCGTTCTGTCATTACATAGTTGTACAAAAAGTCCCTCTCCAGCTCTCTTGGAAGCTGCTTTAGATACTGGAAGGTTCTCTAAGTTCTCCCCAGAGCCTCATCTTCTCCAGGCTGAATGATTTCAACTCCCCCAGCCTGCCTCCATAGGAGAGGTGCTCCAGCCCTCTGAGCATTTTCCTGACCCTCCTCTGGATCCACTCTAATGGTTCCCCACCCTTCTTACCCACCTTCTCCCCACCAGAGCTGGATGCAGAACCCCAGACTGGGGCTCCCAAGACAAAAGCAGCAGAATCCCCTCCCTTGATCTGCTGGTCACACTGCTTTTGATGAGGCCCAGAATGCTCTTGGCTTTCTGGGCTGCAAGGGCACATTGCCAGGTCATCTTGACTTTCCCATCAATCAACACCCTCAAGTTCTTCCCTCAGGGCTGCTCTCAATCTATGCTCTACCCAGGCCCTATTTGTACTTGGGACTGCCACCACCCAGGCGCCAGACCTTGGCCTGGGCCCTGTTGAACTTCAGGAGGTTTGCACAGACCCACCACTCCAGCCTAAGTCCCTCTGGATAGAATCCCACCCCTCCAGTGCATTGACCTCCAGAAATTTGTGTTCAATTCTTAGAAGCAAAGACACCATGTCCTGCAATGGAGGTCTCAACAAAGGCTAGAGAGCCCTTTTGGGCCTCCCCACTCCCTGTATCTGGAGAGATGCCCAGGAGACTCTCCCCACAGCACAGGAAGAATCAGAGTAACATTCCTCAATATATTATGTCACCAGGCTGGCAGAAGCCCAGGACTCTCCAGCCCCAGGCTGCCAGCATGACACCTTTCACTAGCAGAGCTCCCAAAACCCACACATCTCAGAGGTCTGGAGCCAGACTGCACAGCCAGAGTGTACCAGACACTCATCTCACCTGAGTGCATGACAACAGAACCACTGGGCAGCCCTGCATCTCACCTTGGGCCAGCTCCTGGTTTCTGTTGGTGCAGCCCAGCCCTGGGGTAAGTATTTACTTCATCGTAATTATTGGAACAGATAAACAGAAGAATGAAACTAGAGTAGCCTTTTCAGTGAAACCAGCAAGACATCCTACTCCCTCTTAAGGCACACCAGTTATTTCTTTCTATTTCTAGAGAAAGCAGAATTAGCTTACTGGTCTTGGGGATTTTTTATAACACTATCTCAGATTCACTACAGTACATCACAAGGGTATCAAAGGTATACATGTCGTGTGGGAACCCCAAAGTCTAACTGATGACTACTAGCATTTTCTCTGTGTTTTAAAAATCTAAGAGATTTCATCATCATAAAGTGTTGATAGAAAACCACAAGTGATAGTCTCCATTTTCACTCATGTTTTATGATAATTTAAAATAACAGTGGTAGTAAATGTGTTCACAAAGGGACATGATGAGCAGGAAACTCTTCCCATCACCCTGGTGTCAGGTAGGGTTAACATCAGCAGTGTAAAGGATAATTAATCTCCTGTCACTGCAGCTGCTTCACATAATTTTCTCCTAATAGTGAATATCACACATCTTTGCCAAGTCAATTTAAAGGAGTAGACACAGAATACTGCATTCAGATGTAGTTTACCATGATCACTTCCACCCTCAGGGAAGTGAGTTCTCTAAACTAATGAATTTATAGCTTTCTGGTGCTGTTTTGTTCCTATAAACATCTGAATAAATTTGTTAAATTTACTGCCTCTAGTGACAGGAGCCTCCTCTGGGCCTTCTAATAAAAGACATGGCGTTTGGAACTCAGGGTAAAGAATCTAAGTTTTCATTTGAAGTCTTTGCAAATATTTTTAAAGCAATATCCATGTGGCATCCAGCTTATTCACACACAGAGACAGGACCTTGATAAATCTCCTGCTCTTGCTGGAATATAAGGATGGACAGTAAAATAGCTAGCAAAACTGATTTCTAGCATGCAAATGAATAATCTTTAACTCCTCCCACCATCCAGATAGAACTTTTCCCCAACAGGCAGGAAGTTATTTTATAAACAGCTCCATGAGAGGTAAAGGCAGCTCATCCTCCTCTTTATGATAAAGGCACATTATTTAAGAGAAAATTGTATCAGAAAAGGTGGAAACCTTTGGAAAAAAGCCTCTGAGATGGAAAGCTCACAGATCATACCCAGAGAAGGTGGAAGAAGCTGCAGGATATCCCTGATTGCTGCTGTTGCTGTTCTGCAGAAAGGCACATGAGACCCCCCAGTTTCCATGTTCTCTGTGCCATCCACAGACCATTGCATTTCACTTGGCAGCATATTTGTTTTCTGTTGTACAGTTTTGAAAAATACTGCCATTAAAATAAAAAGGAGAAAAAAACCTTTAGGAAAGCAGAGTTCAAAAAAGTTTAGAAGGATCTAGAGGTGAGGAATATAGGTGAAGTAATCTAATGAGGGTGTAATCTGTATAGCTCCAGTGGCTCTGCACAGTCTTAGAGAAGTAGACAAGAAAGAAAGACATTATCATCAAGGATCCAGAAAGAGAGCAACATGGAAAAGTGCACCAAATGCAGAAGTATCACCCACTGGGTGGCCTGTATCCAGCTTCATGGAAAGCAGCAATCAATCAGCTTTTGACAGCAGAGTTTAATGTTACTGAGCTAAGCAGCAGACTCATAACCAAAACAAGCTCACTGAGAAAGTGACAAACTTAAACTTTGAAGACATTCATTAAGAACAAACCTGAGAATCATTTTCAGAGGGAGAAGGCCGTGTTCAAAGTCGCAGCTTTGGGCATTGCCACCACAGGATTTCACGCAGAGCCCTTGAAGAACAGTGCAGACTTTAACAAGTTTTTCCATAGGTATAAACAGGTGCTGATAGGTCCATGTCCCACAGCAGACATGAAACCGTGCTCCCTGTGTGAGATTACTTCCACAGTTGACTATAAGAGCACAGTCAAAACGCTTTAAAATTCTGCCAAGTTATTCTGCCCAAACGTGAAATTTTCACAGCCAAAGAGCACAGGATTAGCTAGCACCAGGGTGTAGAAATGGCCTGATTGGCTCTGGAGTTTCACAAGTAGTTTAACATGCAAGGATAGAGTAAAAACAAAAATAAAATTAAAAAATAAAAGTATTTGCAGGTATACGTCTCATGTTACTGAGAGTGGGAGGTAATGCAAACAAAAAGTTTGAACTTTTGGAGAGAATTGCCAGATATACAAGGGAGACCAATAAAACGTATGGAGCAATGCTACTGCAAAATGCCAGACTCAGGAAACTGAAAAAGTTCTTAAGGAAATACCTGGGCATGTCATTTGGCCTTCTAGAAGCAATTCACAACAGTAGAAGCTGCTAAATACATCCAAGGGCATGTTAAGACAGACTTTTTCCCTCTCCATTTTCCAGAGCATTTTAACAATTCAGATTTAATCTAACAAGTCTCTGCTACAGCTAATATTCACAGGAATATTTTCTAACCTAATTACTGAGACATAGGTATTGCCAGAACTATCAATTTAACTTTTGGGGTTTTTTTTAAACACATACTAGGAGCCCATTTTGCTTCCTCATCCAAGTTTTAATAATTTCCTGGTCCAGAAGGTAGACTTTACATAGAAAAACTGCATTCCTTTATTAGAAATGCCCTCTGATAATTTCTACAACATATAACAAACCTAAGCAAACCTGTGTTCTAGAGCAATGACGTTCTAGGTGGGAAAAAGGGTCTCCTATACTCTACTGGTATCTGTACACAGAGGATTCTGAGACAGGAGCAGGTGAATGACCTTGAGTTTCATCACTTACCTGAGGCCAATATCACCAGGCCCTACATACAGCTGGGGACTTGATCTGGTGAGACTACACAGAAGAGCAGAAGATGTGAGAGGGGCATAAACATGAGTGAAGGATATAGGCTCCTTTTGCTCAAGTCTCATGGCCAGTGTTCACCTAGACTGAGGTGTATCTTTTTTGCCATATGCAGATTAACCTCAAACCAGGAGATTATTGGGAATTATGAAGACAGAGAGATGATGTAGATAAACAGAGTTGTCATTATCCTTTTAAATATGATAAAATCTCATTTTTGAGGGGCCTAAGTTTATCAAATGTGAAGATGCTTCTTCTGCAGGCACATTGTTGCACACTCACGCTCAGTCATTGGACATTTCTACAATCAGATTCTCTGCTTCTCAGAAATACTGGTACTCTCTTGGATACTGCTAATATTTAGATGTCTCCCTTCACAGCAGTACTAGAGCACCTGGCAAACATTAATCACAGCACCCTGTGTAACTGTAAACACATTGCAGTAAGGAAATGAAGCAGAAGCAGCCCTCATCCAAACAGGAAATCCACACTCGAGTGGTAAATTGATCCACCTTATCTCAAATCTTCAGCCAGTTCTCAAACATTAGATTATACACCTCCTAAACTCTTGCAAAAACCATGGTATTTTTCAATGCTGGTGAAAATAATTCCTTTCTTAACTTCACACAATAAGGACACTTTATAATGCCTTCAGACATACAGCAGATGGACTTTCAGAGAAAAACATGTAAAATTAGAATTATTTTCACAAAATTGAAAGCATGACATATTAAGAATTCTCCCAAATACTGACAATATGCCACTGTTTCCCTCCCAACACACACCACTTAAGTGAAATAAACAAGGGAGAAAAAAATGTCTGGCTATCAAAAAACAGAAGTCAAATGATTTTGTCCGAAACCACAAGAACCAGAATATTATGGAAATTTCATTGATTTACAAATAGAATGTTGATCAAACATTTTTACTTTTCAATTTGATACTGGTAGAATACTTTTAGCCAGAAAAAAATAAAAAGATCTTTCGTAACTGTCAGCATTTGGCCCATACATCTAGGGCAGTAAAGAGACAGCCACTGCTCAGTCATACCAGAAGGAAGCAACATCTACAGCAATTGATATTTAGTTTTGTCTGCAGCAGAAAAAACAAGGACAGTACATGCATGAAAAAACATTGGTGATCATCAGTAATTAAACTAAATACAGTTCACAAAGTAGTTTTTTAAAAATAGGAGAGACAAAGAAAGAAATAAAAGCAATTTGAATGAGGAAGTGAAGGCTGTGCACAGTAGTCTGATCTCACAGAGGAAATACACTTGGCCAGACTTGCTGGAATGCACACAGGGTAACATTATTACTTGAAAACTGCATAGGAGCTACCAGTGCCACCTTATTTGCAAAACAGAAGCCACAAAAATATGAGAATTGCAGCCACACTATAAACACTGCACTTCAGCACAGCTAGACAGATGTGTCTGGAGACTCAATAAAAAAATTAATCTAGTAAACAGCAGGGACAAAAATTCCAAGTATCTGTTACATTATTCCTTTGTTAGTAAGGATTCTAGACCAAACAAAAGCCGGTATCACAAAGGCAGCTCTAGAAAAATATACCTGGCATGGACAGAACAGAATTCACCTTGAACCTATGATAACCACATAAAATAAAAATTGAGGTCACTGACTGCAGAGGTTAGAAAGATATTTAGCCCCTTCTTTCTGCTATTTGAGACAAAGGAAAACTCAGTGAGGAGTTGTATCCCAGGTTTCCTACACCTGCTTTTCAACACAGGAAGCAAGAGAAGCACAATCTTCCAGCTTCCTCCTCTTCTACCTAAACCAGAAAACATTACAGATAGGTTCCATCTTACCTTTTGAACTTCAGTTTGAGCCTGTTCAACATTGATGTTGCCAGACACAGACTGCTTTCTGGTCTTTGTGGAAGGTCATGAATAATCTTTGATCTCACAACTCACAGAGAAAACGACTTCAAGAACCAGGCTGCTGTAGGGAGTCTAGGATAGGCTCTTTCCATTGTCTTGCTTAAAATGTCTCTGTGTCAACAAAGCAGATCTGGTTTTGCTCCATCTTCAGAAAAGGATTCCCAGCACATATCAGAAATAATTTAAGACTATTTCAGAGCACAAGGAAGAAAATTCCTGTTTCATAGAGGTGTCAGCACACATGGAATAACTACATTTAACCTTATTTTGTGAAAGTAGAAACCTATGTGCCTAATTTAAACCTTTATTTCCCATTTTATAAATACATATCAAGTCCAAGTGGGAAAAATATCAGGATACACTCTCACTGTAATTAAAATTAGACTTCACCACTTCAAAATGCATCCTCTCAGAGGCATCACATTTGCTTCAACATTCATGTGAGAATCCTAGGAGACTTCTTGTTGTGGGCTTTCTAAACTAATATCCTATGCAAATCTGGTTGATGAATAATATGAACTGACAAACTGCATACAAGATGCTGATAAGCAAAATGGATATTTAGAGTGAAAAGGTATCTGAACTTTGTAATGGGGCCTCAGGAGTTACAGACCAAACCTTGCATACTCGTGAAAATAATTATTTCACAAGGCAAAAAAAGAAAAAAATCACCTGAACAGCACATTCCATAGGGGATGGAAACATACTAATGAGTTTACTGTGATAGACAGGTAATAACTATGGCCTTAGAAGTCATAAGTTCTCAAGTTTTCTTTTCTATCCTTTTAATAACAAGTTAAAACTCTAAACTCCTATAACAAGAAATGCTACTTGCCCACAAAAGAAGCACAATCATCACAAGCTGCCCAAAAACATGGAGAGAAAGGATCAAACCACTTCAGAGTTTCTTTTCAGTGCCCAGTGAATAGTGCCCTCTGGGCATCCACTAGAATATTCTGTGGTAGTCATGTGGAAGCCTTAGGTGCCCAGTAGGGATTGAAGTCACTATCAATTCATTACCTATGGGATGGTCATCAACTTGCAGAAAGTGGTACTTGTTCTTGAAGCAATTACATTAGAGCAGATGAAAGAGTGGATATTCCCTTCTGAGGGAGATATTTTTAGTTCTATACTATGATAAAATCAGTACCACAGGTAAAGGGTGGATTTGCAAATTACAAAGTTCTGGCAGCAGTTCAGATCATCTCCCTTATTCAGCAACACATTTATTCCTGGGGTTAACCTTGAGCATGCTCAGCATGCTTCACTGAATAGCAAAGACCTGCATAAATGATAGAAAAAGTAAATGTAAGCATGCAGCAAGACAAGCATTGCTACTGCATAGATTACTTTCAAATTCCTAGATTAGTCTAAGATTTTAAATCAAAGTCCCCTGAGCATAACCTGTGAAGTTATCCAGGCAAATTCTGAAGTTAATTAATTGGAGGAAAGGAGTCTTAGCAATATGAGGGTATAAAACTTTCAATGAATGCTAGTACATTCACATGGACATCCTTAAATGCAATCAAGTATTAGAAACAGTTGAGAACATTCTTCAGAAAAGCAGGTGATTGTATTTCAGAAATGCTGCAAGCTTGATGCATTAAGAGAAGAACTAAAGGAATATTAGAACTGACCATGAAGCTCTCTAAACTATAATATTTTCCACAAATATCCAGTTAACTTTTTTACTCATCTGTAAGGAGATGTTGGTGAATGAGTGTATTATCCCTTGGAATAAGAGGAGATACATGCAGTCTTTGAAAGAGGTGTAACAAGTAACAGAACCCACTATAACTGTTTTAAAACTCTGGAATAAAAGTTTTGTTCAGACCTCTTTAGAGACCACAGTAAAATCCATCCATCCAACTCAAATGACAGGTCCTTGCCACACAGCTTATAGGATGTGAACACACATTACAGAGCTACATGTTTTTCCACTTACTACTACCTGTTAAACTAGCAGTTACACTTCCTCCCTTGAACTCTGTTTTCATAAGATCTGTCAGGTGATGCTAAAATTGTGATACTGAGTTTTAAAAAGTGTAAGAAAGCACCAATGCTTCTATTAGAAGCCACCAAACAGCTGCCAAAATCCGATAAAGTTTTTAAACAAAACCCCCACACTAAAGGGCTACTCTGAAGATGCATCTGGTAGGTCTTGTAAGATAAAGCTTTGCAGAGTTCTAGGTACCTGCAGGCAGGCCAAAACAAAAGCTCTGCCAAGGCTGCAAAATAACTGTTTGACTATTTTAGCCTATTGCTGAACACATGCTAAGATAACCTCCACAATCTACTAACTGACATATGTCTAGGCTTGTAGCTTGATAATTCAAGCCTGAATCTCCTTCCAAACAACCATTCAGACAATATACTATGATTTAAACTGGAGTTCAACTGTAAGAAGATGGCAGGATTAAGCTGTAAATCCCAAGGCCACAGCTGGTATGCTATTCTCCTCAAAAATGAGCCATACCTATGTACATTATTCAGGCAGAGTTCATGTAAATATTGGGGTTTAGCCTCCAAGGACAGAATGACACCATGTTTGTCCTGTAAATGGCCATGAATGCCTGTGATATTACAAAACCTGCAGGACAAAAACTCACCAACACAAATGTTTGTACAAAGTGGTTAAGTAAAATCATTTTGGATTACTATTTTTGTGTAATAACAGGAATTAATAGAGGAAATAATGCACATTGAGATTCAGCTGTTTTGAGAAACTGCATCAGAACTGCATCAGAACACGTTTGTCTCTCTTTTGTGGAAGTTTGTCACAAAAAAAGCAAGGAAAATGTTATTTATACAGTTTAGAAACTATAAATTCAATTATCTCATTTCTGTAAAAATAAATTCTTCATGATAGAGGTGATAGTTTATCCAAGTGTTGGTTCAATGTTTTTGCTAAGTGCAGTAGAATATATTTGAGGTATTTCCTAAATGGCCTTTTTTTTTCCTGATTTATTCCATCCCTTTATTTAAAAAGAAATAAAGTCCCTGTAACAAATGGTAGGATGCATAGGCAAACAATCAACTCTGAACACCATCAGAAAGACACTGGAAAGTGCAGCCCATAGCTGGTCCATATTCATTTCCCTGAAAGATGCCTGCAGGCAAGACAATGGTGTATGATGAGTCAAAGTGTAACAGCATTTTGTTATTCTGCCTTTCTTTGATGATTAACAGAAGTAAAAATACAATCGAGGTACAGTTTTCCATAACATTTTATTTACCTACTTTTGACTTAAGAAATTATTTACCTCTGAGATAAAGTAAAAAACTGTATCTTTTAAACCAGGTACAGATTAGGTGCTACATAAATGACTCCAAAAGTAACTCCTCTAAAGCCACAACATTCATTTTTCTTTTCCTCTGATGCCTACATGCTGACAGATGGAATGACATGTTTTGGGTCAGGGGGCTTTTCCACCAAGCAGAACAAGTCAATTTATATTCTCATCAAGACCTAGCAGCCTGTGTTTGAGTTTCCTTTATTATATTGGTAAAGTATCCCACTTAAAAAAACACTAATTTACCCTGTGAAAAGTAAATACTTGAACCTTATCACATCTTTCTTTAATAAGGCTCCAGGCCAGACTGCCCTAACCAGAAAACTCTTTGATTTACTGAATCAAGAGCACAGTTTGATGATGCATAAATTCCCACCTTGATACTTAGTGAGTCAAGTACAACTCACCCACATCAGGTACCAAATTCATCCTTCACTTCTGCCCATGTAATGCCCCAGACAGGGGGAATGCAGGGGAAGGCTGTTTCCTGTGGGCTCTGGAGTTATCCATGCTGCATGGCAAAGGGGATAAACAACTACAGAAAATTAAGACACAAATAAAAGGATAAGCAACAAGTTCAGCTTAAAAAATAACCACTAAACTTGCATGCAAAAAACACAAGTTAGAATAGAGAAAACATGATTTTCTTAGTAAAAAAATTCCATGAGGTGGTGAACCTAAATGTTATAAAGCAAGCCCTGCAAGGGTGAATTCAGGACAAAGAATTAGCTGGCCATTATTTCAGGAAACCTTCACATCACCAAGAGGATTTCATTAATATTTGAGGGGAGAGGGGCATTCAAACACATGGAGAGCTGTGGGAGTGACAGGGCACAGAAGTAAATCTCACTCAACAAGCAATATACATTTCTACACACATCCAATATACCACTGTACTATCAAAGACACACTCATCCTATAAAACACTCATCAAATCAAAAGGGCAATGACCTAAAAAGTAGTGAAAGTTATTGTAAGGAAATGAAAGGAAAATTTAAATTGGTAAATGGCTGACCAATCTCTACAGGTGGCATTAGTTATTAATTTATTCTGGGCTTCTACTTTAGCATTTAAGCTGTGGTTCCTACAGAGAACTTACAGGTGTTCCTACACCAATTAGAAAAGTCAATCTCCTGATTGCCTACCATAGAATAATATAGGATTCAGAATAAATAACCTGCAATGAAGACTTCTAAAAAGGATTAAAACCAGTTGGGTAGAAGAATTAAACTGATCTTAACTTGGAAGTAAAAAGATATCTCAAAAGACACTCTGACCTGTAGAAAGCAACACACAGTACAACATGCTACACTGAGGACCACACAGTTTTGAGAAGCCACATGCTAAAAGAATATCAACTAATGGATGTTGATTTTGTTTTGGTTTGAGGTTTTTTTTCCTCCAGTGAAATGTTGTAAGTAGGAATTCTCCTCAAATACTTGACAAGGTCATCAGATGATCACAGCAAAAGTATTTAAGATAACACTGAAGCAGAAGAAAATGATAGCCTTTTCATTGGTGCTCACTACAGAGACCACTGGGGGATTTTCATATCAAAAATAAGATTAAAGTTCTGCCTGACACCACTGTTACCATGTCAAACCATAAATAATCTGCTCAAAATCACTGACTATGTCAGAGACAGCTTTCCTATCCACGAAAAATATGACTGCAGCCAAAGGAACTGTTTAGGTGCCAGATGTGAAAGCTACCAGACACACTAAATAATTGAGCTTATTTTCAACTTTTTGATGCCCCAAGCATGCCAGTATAGTTACTTAAATTTACTTCTTAAAGACTTAATTAACACTTCAGTCAAGAGTTACAAAAATAAAGTTGGATCCTGTTTTACCAGTTGAATCAGGGGGAAATTTTGCACACTTCAAGACAACCAGACCAATCCAAGGGTTCTTGCACAGGTACAGAAGTTTCAAGAGAACAGCAAGTCTAGGAGAATTCAGAAGTTGATCTGGCAGATGAATCTTTGTCAGGCTGACAATTGGATGAGCACAGTAGCCTCAGAAACCAACACCACTCAGATATAACACAGGTCAATTCTTCCAGCCTTAATCAAAACAATCCCTACATGCCATGGCAGACAGACAATGCACAAGTCCGCACATCCTTTCCCCCACCATCCCTCCTCCCAAGCCACTGGCTCCTGTAGGTGCTCCAGTCCTCACAGGCAGTGACAAACCACATCAAACCTCCCCACAGCTTCTCAAGTGCAGTCATACAGTAATTGCCCAGCATGAAAATACAAGTCTCTAAAAAGCAAAACTGGGAAGATACAAGTACAGTCAAAACCAAGAGTGAGCCCAGAGCAATATAAGAGAAAAACACAACATACCTAAGTCAAGCAATGTGATTTATGCTGCAACCCAGAACAGCAGCACAAGACCCTCACTCCACAAAGCCAGAGCCTGATGGCCAGTGAAGAGTCTGACTTTGAATCACACTTCATCACAAACAAATCACAATTACAGCAGCACCTGTGGTAAATGACCAAAATCCACAGTGCTTAATAACCCTTAACACCTTTCATGTTTTATTATTTTTTAATGCATGGGGCAAAGGAGAAGGGTAACACAAACACTTTTTTTCAAGAAAACTTGTCTAGAGACAATTTCTCCAAGTTTCTTGGCTTTCCCTGTAGGAAGTGATTTTCCTTCTATCTGTCAGCAGATGTTTATATCCTTGTTGCACTCTAATGCATTGAATTATTTATTGTGGCAAGATTAGTTGTGTAGAGGCCAGCTCTCATTTGCTAGACCTGCAGGCTGGGCAAGATGGGCAGTGACTATTTGAGAGGTGGCTCCATTCTTTCCCCACATTGTCAAGATTATAGTTCAAGGACACTCTCCAAAAAACTCTTCTTTCACTATTACCCAAATTTTAGATGTTGCATCAATTTTATAGTTTTGCTTGGGCAATGTCAGTTCTACACAGAACAGGGAAAGTGCAACCTAGGGATGGTTGTAGCCCATGACTCTGGCATTGCTCTCACTTGACTGTAGCTTCATAGGGGAGATGTAGCAACCCAGTTTGCTGTGCAGCTTCATGTTCTTCCTTGTCTAATACCAAATGCTCACTCGTAGGAGCAGCCTAGGTGTATTCATTTTGAAGTTCATCTTCAACAACTTATCTCTCAATATATAAAACAGTCATGATTGATGGAAGCAGTGAAACAGAGGAAACAGCAAAAGCATAAGGTACCAGAGGAGCTGTAGATATATCCATCCTTCTCATTTCAACCAACTCTGCATTATCTTCCAGCTGTCACACCCATGAATTTGAGTAAAAACAAAAAAAATTATACCGCTCATAATTCTATATTCATAAGAATTCATGTCCAGAGACAAAATTCATCTGGCACCACCACTGAGTTTTTCTGTGACACTCAGTAGGTCTTATGCTTTGAGCAAAGTACAACCAGCATTCAGCAATACCCGACTTGATGATTGTCTCTGTGCAGACTGTTGGCTGACAAAAGCAACTCGGAGCATAAACAAAATCCCTGGACCCTTGTAGGCCACTCAAATTTGGCTTTTGTTTCTCATGTCCATAGCAAAAACTCAGCAGCACACATTTCCCACTTGCACAAATTCATATGTGAATGAGAAAATGCCCTTGTGAGAACTTTCAGAAATTGTTCTATCATATTTTCACCTAGAAACTTGAGGAGCAAATCTATTGTGCAGTTTGTTAATTGGAAAGAGAAAATTCATATACAAAATTGCCATAGGACAACCCTCTATTAACTGAATGCAAAAGCAAACATTGTGTAAATATTGAATGAAACCAGAAGCATGAATACTGAAAATAAGAGGATACAAAAGCCACTGTTTTTACAGGAACACGCATATTTTGTTCTGATTATGTTCTGAACTACCCCTGTCTCCAGGGTTCTTTCACCCTTCAGCCAAGCCCCTCACCTGTCCCCAGAGGCCCATTCCTCATTCTCTTTGTCTCCTTTTACCTTCAAGCTTCTTGTACCACCTGGCTGGGGCTCCATCACCCAAGGCAGTGACACTCTCCTACTTGCCCCAGCTGGTATTTGCTCAGCAGGGCAATAGAGGTGTGTGTATTTCCCTGACCACACACTGCCATGGTTCAAACAATGGCTAATGCTGCTCCTGAAGTACTTTTTCATTTCATTATAGTGCCTTTTTTATATAATTAATCTCTTCTGATTAATGAATCCAAAGGTCTCTTGCATGACTGCCACAGAGCAAAGAAGGGAACTATTTAATGTGAAATCAGAACATTTGAGCAGCAGTGTTTGTACTTACCTGTCTCAACTTGGACTTTTATTAAGGCAAGTCTTCTACTCTTTTTTTATATCATTGTTGAATCTGGGCATGAATATTTAGACCAGCAGCCCAAAATACCATCTAGCTTGTAATTAAAGGTCATAGAGCACAGTTGTAGCTGACTGTCAAGCCTACAGTGATCACATACATGGGTATTAACTAAGTCCATTAACTATTTCCTTAGAAATATTAGATGTAGCTAAATTAAAAGTAAAATCTCAAGGTATGGACTTGACATCATTTATGAAAGACAGTGTATGTTCTAAAGTGTGCTCTCTATTGCCTCTACACAGCAGAGGGGCTGTGAAGCAGGGGCCTCACACAGACCCTGCAGGTTCACATTTAAAAGGGTTCTCAGTCCACAGAGAGAATTTGACTCCCAAATGAGCAATACACAACTAGCATGAGAATTAGTCAAAACTTCAGCAATAAAATGACTCCATATACTGTATGGGGAACTGAATCTGTAGGCAGGGAAAGGTCGAGTGATTTTTCTTTTTTTGTTGGTGTGTGTGGTTGGTTGGTTTGCAGTTTTTTAGTGGTAGTGCTGGTTTGGCATTAATGCACATCAAATCTGAGGACTTATTACTTATGAGTAGCTCCAGTGCAGTACCATAACGCTCACTAAGAACACCACATACTCAAAAGGAAACAGTTTTCCCACACTGACAGTCATTTCTCAAAAGCAGCAGGAGGAGCTTCTAGCAGATGACTTCTTATATCACTGAACACAAAGGAAAAAACCTCTTCTGTTCTCTAAGTATTTTACTCAGCTGCCACTGTCACTCTCCTGGAGTTACACAAGTCTCCTGAGAAGTGGCTCAGGTCTAATCCATGGAGCCTCAGACCTATGATCCCCCTTCTGCAACACATCCAAAATGCCTCAGAGGTGAGTCAGGTGTTCAGTCCCTGCCTACCTACATATTTAACTTGCTTTTCTGCCTGAGGCCCTTTCTGTCACAAAACCCAGGGAAGCTTCATGTGAGTCAGAGTGGGAACAAGAGGAATGCTGTCCTTAGTTTGTCTTTTAATGGTCTCCACAGGTGGTTTGGACTCAGAGCCCCTTTACTACTGCTTAAAACTCTAAAATAAAAAGAATTTTCTTCTAAAATATAGCACTTAATTCCACTGTAGGAGAAAGACTTCACTTCTTGTAAAGTGCAAAACAAAGAGCAAATACATAGTACCAGCAATTACATTTACTATTTATTACATACTGTGACACATCACACAAGATGTAACATAACACACTATTGCTAAACAGTTAATATTTGTTTACACTGCCAGGAAGGAACATGATATACACCACAGTAATGTTAGTTACTATGAGAGTTGCCATCCTGAATTAGTTTGAAGGTCCATCAAGCATGGTATTGACTGACACAAGTATCAGATGTTTAAGGAGGGAGTCCCTGTGGGGGCAATTATAGACTAATTTACCCATCAGGGAAATTCTTCTTTAAACTCCATCAATTATACCCTGAGGCATAGGGATTTATATCTCAGGTTTTTAATCCTTTCTAACTTAACTCTAGGTTATCTTATTACACTTATAAATGCTTAACCCTTTTTCAAAGCCTACTAAGCTTATTTCTCTTAGTATAAAAATTATAAATTATGTATAACTTTTCAAACATGTATACACGCTAACTGGAAAATTATGAATGGGAATTGCATTAAAAAATCCATCATATGTGTCATGGAAAATTCAGCAGGGCTGATCACTGAGAAAACTATGACAAACTTAATGTCTTCCAGCAAATTTTTGTGGATTAGGTAAAAAACTGCATCTAGAATGGCAAAGTTAAGTGCCAAAAAAACAAGCCATTGTTTGCTATGGTCTCACCGTATCAGTAAGCCCATTTATGTGGGTGTTTCCTATGTTACAGTATCCAGTACATCATCCAGCTTCTCAACACACAGTCACAGATGGAAGTCTGTCTTGTCAGACCTGTAATTCAGCGATTTCATGGAGAATAACACACGAGACTGCTGCGGAATTCGGTAAGAGACCCTGCATTCACATGGAAAGCAGAGAAAATGTCTTTGGCATCCCCCCCCTCGGTGGCCCCTTGACAGGAAGGCTGTACACAGCTAAAGTTTCCTGCTTGCTGCAGAGCTGCTGGAAATGTACTGAGGTAAGGAGGCATGGGAATCAGATCACTGCATTAACAGGCACTTTCTTAGCCAGCCTGAGGGGCTGAACGAGAAAGGTTTATAAAACACAGAGGCAGAGGTCCTGCCTGTTCTGTACTATAATAGGACATAGGTCACATCATGGGATTCAGCAAGGAAAACTGCATGAGCACTAGGACTTGCCACTTGACCAAACTGAGCTCTGGAAAATTGTTATATTCAGATCTGGAGAAAAATCTGAAATTCACATAATTAATCCCACACACATTAAAGAAAATTTTTTTATTTTTTTTTAGTTGCTTTGAAACCATACATCAGGACATAAAAGGGAGTCTGAAGTTGATTAAAACAGGAGCAAGTATTCCTCCAGATACGCAAGGCTACCCGGGTGAGGGAAGGGCTTTCTGGATACAATTTAAATACACTTCAAGGAATAAAGCTCAGCTGCCCTCTGACTGCTGCAATTGCCAAGTTTTTCAAGTCTTTCCTCCTCCTTTCCTACTTTCTCCCTGGGAACTTGATGGATGCACAACTACCATTCCTAGGGGCCATTCACATCTTCTCTGTACAGGGCTGTTCTCTGCTCTCTTGTGCATAAACATGAAAGAAAGACCCTCTTCCCCACTCAAACCTCAGTTAATCCATACCAGCATCTACTGACAGACACAGCAGAGACAGGTTGGGAAGGGGAGGCACTCATCTCTCCTATGGCTTTTTACTGTGTATAAATTATGCCTGGTCTCTGTCAGAGAGAGATCAGGTAGACTCCATTCTTGTCCACAGTTCTCAGAAGCCAAAAGTTAACATAAAACTTCCCATAAAATGCCTGCCTTATAACACAGCACAAATAAAACCCCCTGTGTGAATAATTGATGTCATGGCTCACCGGATGAAGAACCAGAAGTATTTCACATCAGTCCCAAAACTTCATTTATCCTAAATGTCATGCAAGATGAAAACACTTGTTTCAGCTCAAGACATCCCCACCCCTTTTCCTATATATAAATTTGTTTGGTTTGGGATTAGGGTTTTTGTTGGATTGGGGGAAAGGACAGAGGGACAGAAGTTAGAGCAGTCAGGGGATTTTTAATAAAAGCTAAAGAACTAAATTCTTAAACAAATATCTATTTTCCACTGGTTGGAACCATCACAGTTGTCACACGAAAGTTCACATTTCCATGCTCAAGCAAGCAGAGAACAATCAGAGCCCAGGTATCCCAGATAATATTCCAGTATTGCATCCAGGAGTCTACCATTCCTAAGGATGGAAGCATGCATTAGCAGTAACTCACACCATCTGAGCTGGTTCTCTAATCAGCACTCCAGTCCTGACTTGTTTTTCTTCAACTGCAACCACTTCCTGGATTAAAACAATCAAAGGATAATTTCATGTGAACCAACACTGATTTTTCTAATGAATACATTAAGGGGAAAAAAAACAATCACCTAAAGCTGTAATTCTATAAAACTGATGGGCACAACTTCAAAAGCAACATTAGTGGAATAACAGAAGATTTCTTCTGTGGAGAAGAGATTTTAGGATAGACTAGAATAGACCCATACCAACCATGCTGGTGCAACCAAACGAGAGCATTCAAAAAACTTGCTCACACAAGACATCTTCCCTCTGTATCAGGTACCAAAATCCCTCTTGCACCTGCTCCTCACCACTCCCAAAGAGCACTCCCAGGACCTGTGGGATGCACAACAGATATCAAAAGAAGCAAGATTATGGCTACTTGAAGTGCCACAGGTAATTCCAGATACAGACAATGTGTTGTTGTTTATCAACAGAATGCTATTCAGGTCAAGAAAGCATTTTAGATGCAACACACAGATTTCTGACTACATTCTACCTATTTAAAACAGCTTCTGCCAGTCACAGAGAAATGAAAAGTTATCTGCTGGCACTCTAGTACTTATTCTCTCTGAAGCAGCAAGAATATTACTTAGGAATGTCATTATTGGCAACATTTCAAAGCCATTCAGTGTCAGATTTTTTTTTTTAATCCCATGTATAAATAAGTATATATCTCTTTTCTGTGGCTGGAGCGTAAGACAGAAGGGGAGCAGTGCAGACAGACTGCAGTCCCCTGACTAAGGGGTCACTTGGACACACAGTTCACCAAACCTGCTTTTTAAAAAGTCAGAATAAGCCTAAACATGACTCTTTCCCTTAGTTACTGTTGGTAGAAAATAGCTTATATTTTGTTACCGTAAGACCTAAGGTAAAACACCTTTCCCTATGGGACAGCATGTAGCATCTGAATTCCCATTATCCCCCTCTCTTTCTCCCAGCAAGGAGGTTGAGCAGAGAAGTCCCTACTCACTGGCAGGCAGGTCTCTGCTACAGTGTAAGTCCCCATTGGTTTCACAGCTGATGTACCACTGGAAAAATTAACACAAAGAAGCAGGATTTCACCTCTGTTTTCATTTCATCCTCCAATTTTACAGATTTCAGGGTTAGTAATAAAGACAGAAAGAACTGACATTTTCCCCAGGTGAGACTGGCACACCACACTTCAGAGTAATGAGCACAGCAGCCTTCTGTTGAGTTGTACATTAGCTGGTCTGCACATGGGCATTGATTCACCTGTTTTAAATTCACCTGAGTCATTCTTACATCAAAGTGGTAAAAACTAAGACCAACCACATGTAAAGTCACAGGACCAAACAGTCTTTTCGGAAATGCCAAACTGCAGCCCACCATGAGAGCAGGACCCCTGCCTAAGGCAGGAAGCTTTGGGAACTGCAGCAAAGGAAAGAATCACTGACAGACAGGAGGGATGATAGAAGCCCCTTGGAGCTGCCCTGCAGCAGCCAGTGCAGGTGGTACAAGCAGCCTTCAGATTCTTGATCTGAAACCCAGAAGCATCTGGGAAAAGCCACATTTCAGCAATGCAGCAGAAAGGCACCATCATTCCTGCTGCTTATCTACAGAAATCTCCTGGGAGTGCTTCTTCCTGCATAAACTGTAATTACAGGGCCCTAATCAGTAAATTTCATGTTATGTTTCATCTCTTAAATGTCTACATTACTTTCAATTCCCTCTCATAATAGACCTGAGTGAATCTGTAGAAACAGAATAAGAGAAGAATTTACCAAGGGCACCCCTCAAAATGGAGCGGGCTCATTTCCAAGGCCACACAGAAGTGAAGGGACATAACACTGTAAATGACCTACAGCTTCAGTCACCTAATACATCTGCAGCAATTGCTTTGGCACCATGTCTTTCAGCCAACAAAGATTTCATTAAACAACATTTGCATAAACAATTTCTTTTTTTAATGACTTACACGGAGGCTACTATGACATAGTGGCTGTATAGGGATGAGAGAGAAGTTTCAATTATAGATGCTCTTACTATATTAAAAAAAAAAATCCTTGTTTGTCTCTGTCTAGCAGTCTAGCAAAGCAACCAATTTGGAAAAGCACTTTGAGTGAACACCATAGCAGCCTGAGCTCTCTTGGCACCTTCCATCATTTAGCAAGGCATAAAGTCCACAAGTGCAAAACCAACCCATGCACAGTGTGTTATGTATTACCTGTTTATATATATTCTGTATAATACTGAATCCCTGAGGAACAGTCATCTCTACTATGTTTATATGCTGCAGTTTGGGAGGCAATTCCTTCCAGCACACAAAAACAAAGCAGAAAAGGAAGCGAATATTTGTTCTGCTCCCTGGTTGATATTCACCTTTCAGACAGAGATCTCCTTTGACACATAGCGGAGGAAAGAGAATGGTGGAAATTTGAATTTAATTTTTTTTAAGATTTGATTTTTATACAGTTACTTAATAGGGTATTTAAGTGGTGCAGACTAAATTCAATACTCAAGTAAAATAGAAATTAGTCTTAGAGACATCATCTATATATATCGGGACAGACTTCTGAGAATTTATTTTTCAGCAAGCTTTTGGAAATACTGGCCATATTGCCACGATGTTGTTACTTCCCCCATCTTTCTCATGAGGTTGCACATTAGTCAGAGTCTTAAATCCTCTGAGTCAGAGTCTGTGGAACAACCTCTACTGCCTGAAGAGATTTGAATCTACATCTTTCAGGTGAATGCTCCAATGTCTGCTATGAAGCTGTCCTATGAATGTTTAAACAGGCATTTCACACTGCTGGTACTAGAGAAATCTTTCCCTAATCAGAATTCAGGTGTCTGTGGCCCCTTTACTGATGTCCCTTGCCCTTTCCCAAGCCTAAAGGGAATAAAATGGAAAATTTCAACCATGATCTCTCACCCACCCAAGGAGACATCCTGTCAGCCTGAACTGCACCTGGAAAACAGCACATCAAGCTGAGCTCATCTCAGCAATTTGCATATTTAAGCACTTAGCTCATGTTACGCCACTCTTGACACATTCAAGTTGATGTGCACTCAAGATGACCTTTGTACTTCCCATATTGCAGAAAAAAATACCTTCAGGTTTCATAATGCTCAGTACTCTACAAGACTAATTCAAATGACATTCAAAATATTCACTGCTGTGATATGACAGATAAGCCTCATTGTTCTTCACCCAACATACAACCTTTTTTACAATCTTTGTTTCTCTCCCAGCTTTCATTTCTCACGGGGTTCACAGTTCAAGCCCACAGAGTCAGCCAAGCTTTGGGCACACAGTTAAACATGACACAGAGCAAAAATGTCTTCCATTTCTCTACACTTTGCATCCCAGAATTTTCTGCCACCCTTCTACACAGCTCAACATGAAGCAACTCATAAGGGAATAGGATAAAAAAGGCATCCAGTAGCAGAAAAACAACCCAGACCATCCCATCAGAGCATCTAGAAATACTCTTGGAGTTCTAGAAGAATCTCTAAATAGCCATGGATTAATTGCTCATAGAAAATATATCTGGAGTGAGAAATGTAAACAGATCCCAGAAATGCCTTAATACCACCTCATTATTGATACATATCCAAGGCTGGGTTGGATGGGGCTTGGAGCAACCTGTCCTTGTGAAAGGTCCCTGTCCATGGCAGGGAATTGAAGCCAGGTGGTCTTTAAGGCTCCTTCCAACACAAACTATTCTGTGATGCCATGCTCCAATGCTTAGCCAGGTATGAACTAATAGTTGCAACATAAAACATAGGGAATATTCTTATATTTTCATTGTTTTTACATTTACACATTCATTCTGAAACTAAAAATGAAAAAAAAAAAAATTGATGTGGGACACAACCTATCTCCTTGCAACAGATTTGCAAAGTTATAAAAGTGACTAGTCTTCAGGACAGTTTCTTGTGTGCAGGTAGAATTCTGTGCTCTGATACCTCAGTAGCTTTGAGGAATATAGTCAGGAATAAACCCTGTGGATGCAAAAAAAGAAACTGGCCTGTGGACATTTTGATCACAGCTTTTTTCATCAGAAGCACAGAACTGCTGTTTGATTATTGATTATTGGATACTTTTCACACTGATTACAGCTAGAATCATAATGGTAGGCATGCAAAAAAGAAAGTGGAGCCAGGCTAATGAGAAACTGCAACAAATACCAACACAAAAGCACTGAATAAAAAGTTGTGCTGAGAAATTCTTGACACAGTTCTCCTGATGCTGACTCACAATCATATTCTCCATTATATGTGTAAATATATTTACTTTGCCATTACAGTGGCCACAATAACACACACAATTGGTTTTGACAGCAGCAATAGGTTTCTTGGCTTTCTCCCATGATTTACAACCAGAATAACAGCCTCACTCACTTTCAGATGTGAAAAAAAATTCAGCTTGCTCAAGTTTATTTGAGCTGTGTTTAGGCACAAACTCTCTCCCATTACATCAGTCCAACTACTTCAGTCACTTTCATTCAGCAATTACAAATCTTTCACTTTTTTTGAATTGTCATTTTAAGTATTAATCATAATTTACCGCCTAAACAGAAAACACTCTGGCCTCTGTGTATCAAGAGACTAAATAACAACCAGGCAAACTAAGTTGCTTTTGTTTTCTATTTATTTTCATTGCTTTCAGTGCTGCCATTAGCCAATACAATGCAGTTGAACAGGAAGAAAAAACACAGCACACATTTATGAACGTATCAAATGTATTTGAACATCATTAATTGATCACAGCTATAATTAACAGGCAAATAAATCATAGTTGAGGAGACCAAAAATGTACAAAGCAACACTAAGCATGCATTGACTCCATATCCAGTTTTTTCCAGCTAAAGAAAAATTAGTCATGTGTTAGAATAATGAGGACTCAAAATGTGAGTACCCTGACAAAGGATGCAGCAGATACCAAAGCTTATGTAAGTTTGAGGAGAGAGACTGTACAACTTAATGAAAGAGAAACCCCAAAAGATAATTAAATACTAGAAGCCATCTCAGCTTTGATCATCTCTGAGCTGCAAGCTATTGAAAAGCTATTAAGAGTTTGGGCAATGTATTCCCATGTACCTGCCCTATTTTTAAATTCTTTAGGCATCCACTTCTAGTCATTGCTGCAGACAATAAGTAGGTAAGGTGAACCTTTAGTCTGAAACTGTATAACAGTTCTGATCTTCATGTCCTTACAATGGCATCATTGTAGTGCAGGCTATCATAGCAATATTTTACTGTGCAGAAACACATCAGTGTGAGCTTCAGCACACAGTTCACGCCCAGAGTAAATTAATGAGTGGCCAGGAGGCCAGGAAAATTCACCAGTGCTAAACTCAGTCCTGCTGTGACTGGACATTTTCTGGCATCTCAGCTAAAATTGGTGGAATCCAGCCACAAATATGCTGATTTCAAGAAACATGGGTCAGTAGGAAGCATTTTAGGTGTCCAGCTTTGATACAATGAAAGCACAGCCTCAAACCTTTTATTATTTATGGAGCATAGGTGAGAAAATGTAAAAAGCACATAGAAAACAAAAGACATGAGAGGTAGGGTTTTTTGCTTGTGTTTTTTTTATTTAGATCTCATCTTCAAAGCCAGGATTTAAGACACTTCTCATGCATAATTTCTGGCAAGTGCACTTAGAACATCTTGTTGACATTTCACAGCTATACCTCAGTAAATACTTCAGGCTGTTGGTGATTATTTATTGTTAGACATACATCTACCACAGAATATTTAATTTCAGTAAAATATTATTCTGCGTTAGGAGGCCTAAACAGGGACTATTCTATAAAACACCATATGTAATTCAATATGACAAGCAGAAAACACTCAACAATTGCCCTGTAACTGTCTATGCAAGCTGCTCTACTCTATGATCTTTTAAATCAAAATGGCCATGGCCACATATAAAACTGTAAATTCCTTCACATCAATTCCTAACCACTAACATATTTATTAGTATTCAGATTAGTCAAAAGTTTAACATTCTGCATCATTGTATGGTGCTTGATCCTGCACCCCAAAATAAAAGCTTCTGTAAAAGAACATAGATCTATGCCAGTTGTCAACATTGCCAACCATGAACATGATTTAAAAAAAAAAAAAAAAAAATCACATGCCCTGAGACCCCTCCCCTCTAAAAATTATTAGTTTGACTTTTCAACCATACAGCTCCTCAGCCACATCCATAATCAAAACTTCAAGCTGCTTTCTCGGGAAACATCATTTCTGTGTATATTTGGTACTTCAAGCGGTTTCATATGTTGCTTATTTTCAAAGCAGAAGAAGATGACAACAATAACTGGAATTGTCTGAAGTTTTACTCTCACACAGCCAAAAAAAAGCATGACTAAATTAATGTCCCTATTGCTTAAGCATTATTCATGGAGGGCCACTCTGGCTTTCTCCCACGCAGTGGAAACTCTGTCATTGGCACCACTGAAAGAAGAAGATACAGATCTCTTTGGCAAGACCCACTGAAGTCATCAGCAAACTTTTAGTTGGTGTGAGCTTTTCGTGACATTTTAGAGTCAATCCCTGACAACCTGTTCTAAGTCAAAGTTAAAATACTTTTGCTGGTACAAGACTGCAGACCAACCTATCCACTTCTATAGTATACAACAGAATTATCCACTCCAGTTAGGCCCATTAATTACTACAATAACTAATGCCAGACTCATTTAGTAACTCAGCTCATTATAGGATAATTCCTATTGCAAGGTTTGCATAAAGAGGAACAGAGGAAAAAGGACTGGAACAGGGTAGTCTCCCTCACTGGACATATTCCAGAACTGTCTGGGTGAAATCCTGTGCCGTGGGCTCAAGGATAACCCTGCTTGAGCAGGGTGGTTGGACCAGGTGACCTGCTGTGGTTCCTTCCAACTCCACCAGTTTTGGTTCTATAAAAACTGTAAATCCCAGATTGAGATGGCAACATGTCCTGACACCAGCTATGGCCAGCTGTAGCCACAAAGCAGACAGTGGCTTCCTGGGGCTGGCAAAGTCACAATAACAACAGAAAATATCCCTGTGTGATAAGAAGCAAAGATGCTGCAAATGTTATTGCTCTGTGCCTGCTTCCATCTTCACCCTCCTGCTGCTGCCCTGGGAGATTTTGCAGCAGTAAACCAGGCTGAGGGATCCCAAAGACACCTATCCCTACATTCCCATTGCTTCATCTGTCCCCCAGACAGCAGCTCTTCCCTAGTTCCACAGGGTCAGACAGAACTGACAGGTTTTGACCCTTAGACAAAACTGCATTCTTGGGGCCATGCACCCTATGCAACCTCCAGCAGCCTGGAGTCAGCCCTTTCCCAGGTGTATGTTAACTACTGGGTGCAAAGTGTTAAAATGTACACCTGTGTTACACAAAGGCTTAGGCATTTAGAGCTAAAACAGCAACATTTCAAACTTGGCAAGAAGTAATAATTTGTAGGGCACAGAACACTGCACACCATGTCCCCAAACAGCAGCCCACATAAATAAAACCTATACCAAAAACTGGGGCCCTGGCAGAGGGTTTCACAAACAACCTCAAGGAATGTATTTGAAATCCCTGGCTGTCATTTTGTTTCTATTATGACTCCTCATAAAGACATTCCTGAAAATGTGAATTTCAGAATCATCTCCTGATCTCTTAGGGAAAAAATGGCTCTATTATCTGTCCTTCCACAGGCAATCAACAAAATTGTTGCACATTAAGTGCTTTAGTGCCTCATGGCTAAAACTCTTCTCCCTTTGCCTTCTCAAGATGCCCTCACAAAATAAATGGTGACTATCAGGCATAGTCTTTGAAAACAAAAGTAACTTCAGCAGCCAATGTATGTCCATTTCTATTATCCTTTACTGTTATTTCAGTATCTTTTAATAGATATAATTGGTTAATTGGTTGGAAACACATGAACAGCTACAGAAAGCTTCACTCAACTACTTGGCCTTGGTTATTTGCCATTCTTTGCCAAGAGAAAAGAGAACTGTGATCGAAGAGCAGGGATTTGTCCAAGAGAGGAGAATTTTTCCATGTATGAAATTACTGATGTTTATGCTGTGGATCCTACTCTTTGTTTTCCTAAAAAAAAAAAATTTTCCCTTTCTTGCACTAAATCATGCACACACTATGCGACCTGGCCTTCTTTTCAGGGAGCTGACTGCATTTGCATAAACAATAACAGTCTAATGTTTATCAAGTCATTAGTTCCTCATGAAAGCATACAGCTGTATAAAGAGTCTTTTTTCCTTAGAAAAATTCTAGTCTAAGTTATTAGAAAAGAAAGCAGTTGCATGACTGTAGATCTTGGAGATTAAAGATCATCAGGGCTAGCACATAAAGCAATCAAAACACGACAAATTTATGGAAAGAGACATTTTTACTGATTTGTTACTTGCTTCTTTCTGTACAAAAGTTATATTTACATATGAATATAATTCTGCATCAGAAATAAAATTTTATCCATTGTATTCTTAAGTGGCATTATAAAATAGTCAACCAGTAGGAAATTCTCAAACATACGCTTGCCCACAGCTTTTGTAACAGTTTGGGCAAAAAATCTACCTCTACATCTTGTCAGTGTTCCCTTCATTATTATATTCTTTATATTCCAAAAACACTACCATGGTAAAAGTGTCTCAAGTCCTTAAATATAACAAGTACAAGGGCTTATAACTGTATACAGATTCAAGTTATAGAATTTTTCCACAAACATCACTCAAAATCTTTTAATTTCTCCTTCTGCAACTTTACACCCTGGTATTTCACTTGTCTGTTAATTTTAAGTTGTTAGTAAGGGTTGAAAAAGAGCTGAAAGCAAATTATGCCTCCCCTACCAATTCCCACTTTACTGTTGAAGGTCCTTGTCCCTTGAGTGCCTGGGAGGTGCTCACATACACGTGCTTCAAACACTAACCCATAAGACAGACATTATTACAGTGAGACAGCTTTGGTGTCCATAAGGCCACTGCCAACAATCAAGTATCTCAGCATACTGCCCTGGCATTCCCAAGGCAACAGGCAGTTTGGGATAGAATTTGGACCCTGCCAGGAAGAGACTGAGGCTGTTAACACAATCAGTGCATGCCTCCAACATAACAAAAGGCAGGAGGAGTTAAAAAAACACAGAGCAAAGGCAGAGAAAGCAAATTCTATCCTGGCAGCACCCCAGAAGGATTCAGTGAAATGTACTTGGAGAAATGGGAAGTGGTCCTCTCTCTTTCTTACAGTTAAACAGAAAGGCTTCAAGCATGTGCTAGAGGCATGTATCAACTCCCCACACTTCCAGCTTTTCCCCTTTATCATCATGCAATAATATATGCAGTCCAGATTCTGATCCCCTTGCTGATACTGAATAGCACCCCTGGCTATTTCAATACAAAGAATTCAGTGTAATACACCTGGAAGTGAATATGCAGCTTCAGTGGATACTACATTGCTCTCCAAGCATTTAACTGGGAATATAAATACTCTATTCTGGGATAAGTGCTGCAAACTTTTACTTTGATTTGGCCAAGTTACTCTACAAAGGCTTCTTTTGAGTTTAATGGGGCTGTGTGTGGAGTGACACTTCAAAGTCATGACAGCAGCAGCCAATCCAGTGCGGTGAATACCTTGCAATCAAACAAATATATAACTCAAAATTCCTGGGTCTCCAGACAGTATGGAAAGTTGTAAGATAAGTGGAAAACATGGTCCTTCTTCCCTTATTTTATGAAAGGCAGTAAAGCCTCCTTTTACAGCAATGAGCCATTGCCATAAATCTAAATGGAGAAAGCCTGTTCACTGAGCAAAGACAAAACAAGTTACTGTATATCACAGCAGAGGAAGGATCTAAAGATCAAAGGGTAAATACCATTTCCTGCAATGTGTTTTTCCAGGATACAGCTTACTCAGCTCCTAAGTTGTTCTACAGTAGAGGGGGAAAAAAAAAAAAACCACAAAAAAACCCCACCAAACCTATGAAAGGGTGGGAGAAGTGCATGTTTAGGCTCTGGCAGATAAACACCCAGACACCAAAAATAGAGACATGCTTGTGTAATAGAAATAACGTATCTAGTAAAATGAAATGACCCCTTTATTGTTATCTATTTTTCCTCTCTAGTATTTCCTTTGATATATTTTTTTCTCACATTCAAGGGATCTTTAGGATCCCCTGAAGCTGAACAAATGAGAAGTGTGGCTCTGGACTCTGCCTTCTAACTGCATGCCTTGTTTTGCTGTGAACAGCAGTGCTCATTTGATGGCTCCTGGTGGCCTGTCAATAAAGGCCATTTCATCACTCTATTCACAGAGCATATAGTTCTTTCCTTAAATATAAGAAACATCCTGTACAACATTACATGAGGTACAGAGAAAACACATCACAAGAAAACCAGCTATAAACACAAAAGTAATTGCAATTTTGTAAGAGCTTTCTGAAAGGCTTCAAATTCCAGCTCTGAAAGTAAAGACTTGCTCCTCACTGCATTATATCCTTTACATTACAATGCTGAAAGATTTTCCCAAGAGATTCTAACAGAGTGACTGGAAATATGATGGATTCTCACAAAAAATGTTGTGATAGGAAAGCAACAGAAACTATCTGGAGTCCTTCTCACACACTGAACCACTCAGAAACACCTCCCAGTATTGCTGAGGGACAAAGATGCTTCTCCCTTGCAAAGAGAAAAGATGGGGTAGGGGTAAATGTGCTGCCACTGTGTGAAGATTAAATGCCACTCTTAACAGTGCTGGCTTTCAGCACACACACACAGCCAGGTGCTACAGCAGCTTGAGGCCAGGCAGCCTGACCCTCCTTCCACAGTGCCCACATCAGCAGAGTCAGGGAACAGCCCTGAGCAAGGACTCAGAGGCAGCACATCTTGGGGAGTGCTGAGGGGCCAGGAGGCAAAAGTCATTTTTGAATTTGTTAGGACTACATAAACTGTTCTGTTCACCAGGTGAGCACAATTCAGCAGTGAGAAAGAAGATCTCACATCAAAGACAGGAGATCAAGCAAATTAATCATGGAACTGGTGTACTAGCCAGCTCAGATAGGTGATGTCTGTAGTCTAAAAAATACACATAGTCCTGCAAAAGCCAGTCAGTCTCTCAAAAAATCCCCATGATTAAAGCAGTCTTGCATTCCTCCTTTTCTATTTTTGTCCCCCCCGAGGAGGGAGAAACTGAATCTGCCCTGGCCTCCTAACACCAAACAGTTGGAAAGGGCCACAGCCCTGTGCTGGGCTGAGACACACACAGCAGTGTTGGTCACAATCCAGAAGTCACCATGCAGCCACTTCCCACCTGACAGACAGATACCCTGCGAGTAGAGAAAATAATTCTTGCCATGTGGTAAGTGTGGATGAAGTCTAACTTTTCCAAATGGTGACTACACAGCCAGCCCAGAGCAAAGACACCTTTTGGTCTGTTTTTACCCCAAAGCAAGAAACTGAGGTTTTTCTTGATTTGTTTTCCCCTGACAACTAGGGACTCCTTTTATTCTGGAAGCCAAGAGCAGGTTTGTTTCGCATTCCCCTGACAACTAAAGCTCTATGGCAGGTTCTCTTGACTCTAGAAACAAGCCACTTATTTACTTTAGTGAAGAGATACAGCTTCAGGTGTGCCTCAGGAGGAGAAATCCCCTGGTTTTGGAAAACAGTTGATGATGGAATTTACCCTCATTTGTCAGAGTAGCTAGCAGTGGTAGGGACCCCTTCTTGTCTGTTCTTCACCTTATCAACTGTCCAAACCCTTGGGTACATCAAGAAGATTTCTAGATGCTCCCTAGAGTGTCCTTGCAGTGAGCCAGGGCAGCTACATGGCTGCAGCTCTCCTGTGATCACAGCCAACAAAGAACAGGAGGTCTCTGCACCACCCCTGCTTTTAGCTGATGAGCCATTTCTTTCTGTCCATGTAACATGTCTCTGCCTCTAGAGGCACAAATGCACCCCTCAGACCTCATTGAAAATGTTAATAAAGATGAACTGACTTCACAATTAGCCTTCCTCTATCTTCAAGCCACCAATAACTTGTACCAGTATATTTAAATATAATCCATGCAGCAATCAACAATCTTCCTTAGATTTATATCAGCTCTCCATCCACTGATTTTCATGAAAAGGTTTTGTTTCAAAGGATCAAAAATAAATCACAAAAATCAAGTGAAATTTAAGCTACATTGAAATGATATCAAGTAAATGAAAATTAGTAAAACACAATGACATTGTATATTGATATAAAGGTGTCTTTTTAAAATATCACAGCTACAATCAGTTTTGGCACTGGTTCTCTATCTGAAGCCACAGTTTCTCCCTGTCTTTATTTTTAGTGTCTTTTCTGAGCATTAAACAATTCAACCAACCACTTAACTCTAAGCATGTGAGTAGGCTCACTGAAATGAAACTTAAATGCTTTCTGAACATGAATTATCCTTAGGTCTTCAAAAGCCATTCAAATTGTATTTAAATGGAGAGAACTTTTAAATGTGCAAAAATCTAAAAGTAAACAATTTACTATCAGAGTTTATAGCAAGCACTTCAACTAGGCAATAATGTTGACACTCATTGGCTTAGCTCTTAGTTTTTCTGTACATTTTCTCTATAAAATATACTCCCTCTACCAATCCTTTGGGAGACTTTCATTACTGGTCTTATATAACAGCAATTGAAGATAGAAACAAAATATTATTTAACAAGGTTTTATATGACAACATAAAGAGTGACTGCGAGCTGAGTGTTGATCCAGACAGGTTTCTGCCAAGGTCACTTCCCTGCCAAAATACACATCCAATAACCATACATAAATTTTATTTTTAATGAATAACCACTAAATGATTGCATAAACAGAGTAAACTGTGGGTAGCTGTAGGTTATAATGAATATCTGTTGTAGCAACATTAACCAACACCTTGCACAGGCTGACTGCAAGACAGTGTCACCGTCACCAGCCTGCTGGTTGGTGGCAAAACAAATTATGTTGGAACAGATCAGTGGTTTCCCTTGGTGAGAAATCTACATCCTTGCAACACCAGCTTTCTCACTCTTGAAGCATCCCCCATATATTTTTCCTTTTCAGACATTTGGCTTTGGAAAGCTTAGAATTTATAAAGGACTAGTCACTGACCTGGAAAGTCACTGTGGCAAGACTTCCCTATACCCTGCCCAAAATATAAACATGCTTATGTGGAGGACGTGTGGTCTGAAGTCTGAAATAGGAGTCTGAGACTTAAAAAGTCAGCTACCAACTCTTTGTGTGACCTTGGCCAAGTCTTTCAACACCCTTATCCTTCAGTTCCCCAACTGTGTAACTGAGAGAGGGATGCAGAAGGCTTTGTGAAGGTTATTGATTGATCACTGTTTGCAAAGCCTGCTGAGGTGCCACTGGGAAAAGGCTTTAAACTGTATGTGTTTAAGGGATCAATGCATGTTATTACATTATTACTGAAATAATGGTAAATACATTGTACCAAAAACATTAGGAGAAAAGAAGAGAAAAACAGTTGCATACCAGCCCACAAAAGAAGAATTACATTTGGTATGTGATTTCTGATCTTGCAGCAGCAAGGAGTGCACAAGAAGAACCTTTTCTAAGAAGGTGTCTGATGCCAAGGGCACTCAGCACCACCCAGAATTAGGCACTCTCACTCATCTCAAGGATTTATTTGGGAACCACCCATTTAAATCTTCACAGTGGTGACCATTCATGCAATTTTCTTCAAAAAGTTGCCTTGTAATTTTCTTGTTACAAGATCCTTTTCATTTCTATGCTTTCTTCAGCCACATGTATATTTAGCTAAATTCTGATTTCCCACCCATGCAAATTCAAGGGGCATTTTACACTTTTCTTAAGTACTGACACATTTACAACTGTAATTTCTCTAAAATGTCATTCAGCTGAGATTGATTATTTGCTGCATAGTGAGTAGAGGAAAGAAAGAAAGGAGCTGTCAAGCATTCTTGCTTTTCTCTTTGGGGTGGAAAAATAAGCTTATCTTTAGAAAGACAGATCCTTTTATTAAAGGGTGAAATGAGCACTGAACAAATACTATGAGGAATTCCAGTTATGCTGATACTAATAAAAGAAATAGTTAAGATGGCAGAAAAAACCTTGCATGTTCAAAGACTTCAAATGCATTTGTACTAGGTGAGTCTTGACCTGGTAAGACTCCATTAATTTCCTGGGGCTTGCACTTGCATGTGGTCCCCTTTGCATGATGCATTTAACCCCCTGCCTCTCCCCCAAAAACATTACCAGGCCACGTTTTCACTAATGTATTCCATTTTTCAGTCTTCCTTTTATGTGTTATAATAGTAATTCTTACCTCCCTGTGAAATTCTCCACTGGAAATTGTCAGTATATTCTATCAACATTTTGTTACTGGTGTACTGTAGAATTATTATATAATCAAGATTTGCAACAAGCTGCATAGAATACAAAAGTGTCTTTTCTCTGATATGACTCTCTCAGAAGCAACTAACAAATAAATCCACCTCTATTCCCCGCAACTCAAATATCTGCAGTAACTGTTTAGGCAGATTAACAAGATTCCTTTCATTTTTACTGCTCTAATCCTTGTAAAATACTGGCCAAGGACCAGGTTCTGGTACCTTTATTGACAGAAAATCTCATGGAAATCTCGGAATCTTCAACCTGACTTTGACAACTTGTAAAGGCTATTAAATTAACCAATAATATTTGTAAATAACAAACCAAGATCCCAACAAATGGTCCAACACCTTTGCCAGTGCCAGTTAAAATAAGTGTGTATTTACGCAGAGCACAGTCACATACAGTACAATATGCATTTGGTGTCATTTGACACAGGAAAAACTGTTCCCTGGTAAAGAAATGCCCAAGTTCCAGAACAGTTTTGAAAGCATCTCTTTTCCACAGCATCTCTTCGTCAAGCTCCTCCAGCCCCCCTGGCTGCAGAACACCTGAACAGCTCTCACAGCTGCTTTCAATCCCCAAATTAGAACACAGGTGGAGCTTGAGGCACTACAGCCAAACTGTTTCAAACATTACAACCTGTGTGGGTTTCAAACACTGCCACTGGCTCCAGAGATGGCTGTTAAAAGTACTAAGGACTAGGAAAAAGGCTCTTGAAGGAGCAAGGAAGGACATTCACTTTAGAAGGCTATTTTTCTCTCTGCACATTGTTCAACCAAAACAAAAACTTCCAAGTCTCAAGGTGTAGTAAGCATTATACAGAGGAAAAGGAGAAGATATGAGAGCTTAACTCCAAGCTACTTCGAGGTGATTTCATACCAAACTAAGCAAAACAGAGCAATTTCCATGGAAGGCCAGAGTTTATCACAGGTTGTGGTTTGGCCCAGTTGGCTGACATTTTAACTCTCCATTCTGAGCTTGAAACTTGGCAGATAACACAAGTTTATGTCTGTCCTCTGTGAGGTATCCCATTTTCTTCCTGAGCATTCAAACAATTTGGCCTCAAGATCACTTCTAGTGAACTAATTTAATAAGATAAATTACAAAAACCAACCAAACAAAAAGTTTCAAATTAAAAGTGTGATATGAAAACAGTATTGAAGCTGACTCACCACTAATGTTCTCCTCACAAAAAGGTTGTTTCCTGCCCCAGCAACAGGGACGAAGCAAACAAGGCACTACAGAAGCACTGTGTGGAAAGAGGAATAGTTTGGGTTTAAATAGGGCTCCAGAGCCCCCCAGGTGGGGCTCATCAGGGCAATCAAGGCTCTCAGGCCCTGCCCTTTGCAAACTGTCAGCGGGACTTGAGAAAGCAGGTGTGAAAGAAGGGCTGAGCCCCACGTTCAGCTCTCCCCTCAGAGCTTCCCACCACCCCCAGTTTAAAAACATTCTTTGCCTCTTTTTTTCCAACAGCCTTGCAATTATGCCCAATTTTGTAGGCATTGTTTTAAGCCTGACACTAACACATGAATTTGATGCTGAACGCAGAATCAGTTTAAAAAATAAAAAAAAAAAGTGAGGAGATGGAAAATACCTCTTTGGTTATAAAATGCATCCCACATCAATGGAGAGTCGCTCCCAAGATTTTCTGTCCTTTGGATCCATTCAGGTCATGAGACTTTGACCAAATCCCTTCTCAAAGTGTTTCCTGATAGCCAATTTCTTTTTTTTTTTCCTCAATTTCACAAAGGATGAATTTAGTCATAATAATGCACCCTTCAGCCATCCAAAAGTCCTCTCCCTTCTTAATATGTGGACCTTTGCAGTATGCTAGACAGTTCACATATCCTCTTTAGTCATTGTTTCCTTATTCAGATATTTCTTTTGGAAAATAAACTTGGCAGAGAGCAGAAGACAGCTCTATTACCATCAAGCCTCCAGTGACTGCAACTGGAAAAAGAAAAGCTCCTTAGTTAAGTAGTTCAGTGTGTAAATAACACATTTTGGAGTTAACAGCAATCCCCAGAGTGGTGATTCTCAGAAGCTCTGTACGTGGAAATCTCACTCCAGGACAGAGAAGGAGCTTTAACCAGCTAAGGAATTGAGGAGGAAGATAGTGTTTTCTCATAACTAAAGCATGAGTTGGATCATCTGAAGCTTCTCCTGGCTTGGATATGAAACTACTGTGTGGTCTCCTGTGCCTTTGTTTCCCTATCTATAAAATGTATTTATGGGAATTTGGTTTCTTTTTTTTCCTCACAGTTTTTCTTATGATTCTCAGATTTCAACCATGGGGCAAGCAAAATTTTGGGGGGAAAAGGATACCAGAAAGTCCAAAATTCCTTGAGCCCTAAAAGCATCAGCTCATGCATCACAGACAGTGTCAAATACTGAAGGAATTTAAAATGTCATAATTCTCACTTGACAAGGAAGAAGTAAAACACTTCCCAGACTCATGGAAGAAGATCTGACAAAAGTCTGTAGGCAGGTGCTAATATTCCAGTGTTGAATGGGAAATAAAAAGGAGAATGAAAACCTGCCAAATGATGTAATGGACAGTTACCTTTCTCTCCATCCAGCACATGAGCACTGAGCTAAGTAGCAGCTGGGCTGTGAGTCGAGGGCCTCATTTGCCATCACTCCTGGTGAAAATTTCAGCACCACTGTGCTAGGTTGGTATGACACTGACAGACTGGTTTAGAGATGAGAACCAGCACTTAGTCTCCCTAAACATCTCCAGCAACCACAGCCCTCACCAGAACTGAAACCCCAGGGTAAATTTTGTACTGAGTTTGCAGCACCCACCCCTGCTCATTCATCACTCACTACAGACAGTGTGTCTACCAACCCCCTCAGTTGGCATCAGTACACAAAACCAGCTGCAGAGGTTTTGTCATGACACAAATTACACAGTGAGATCTGGATGAACTGCAAGAAATTGCAGCTGGATTTTCAAAGCTGCATGGGAAGAAAACCAGAACAACTTTCTGTAAGCCAAAGGAAGATTTCTCCAGTCTCTGTTTTCCAGGGCTAAAAACCTAGAATAGAAGCTAGTGTTAACCAAGATGAACCTTATGAGATAAAGGCACAGGGCCATATCATCCACTGCCTCCAGTCTGCTTCTTGAGTTCCTGCTCCTGGTCATTCACAGCTGAACATAGGTGCCAAAATGTTTTTCAGGAACCAAGAACTCTGTGCCAGAACTGAGTAAGGCAAATTTACCACCTAAAGGAGATGGTCTTTGCTTGAGAAAGTATTTCAGAAAAGAGAATTTTTCCTTGACTGGCTCAGCTCCCAAATTTTTGGTTCAGCCAGTCTTTTCTAAGCCCACACTTGTTTGATTAGAGCAGTATAAGGAAACTTGGCAAATCCATACCTGATGATCTTACTGACAGTCTTTATGTGAGTTAAAACAGTACAGTGCACATAATCTGAGTTCCTCTGCAGGGTATTTCCTATCCCTACTGAACCATCTAATGCCATACAATGAGAGCTAAGTTGGAGCCACATGCTTAGTACAGTCTCCTGAAACACACAACAGTGACTCCTTTTCCTGTGTAATTTTACTACCTTTTTTACTGCATTCTGTAAGAGGCTAGGCTTGATTTTGCAGGAGTACACAATTACAAGGGTGAATTGGATGAAAATCTCTAATCTTTGTCTGTTCAGTTCATAAACTATCATGTGAAAACTTAGCAACAATTGCATTCTCTACCAAAAGGACTTTCAAGTTTAATTCAACATTGCCTGACCAGCCTGAAACTCAATAGCAGCCCACTATGAAGAACAATTGTAAAATCTCTACCCACACTACATCTGTCAAAAATATTATTGTCCCATAAGTTTATGTTTATACCCAACTATTTATGCAAAAAGGAGGAAAACCACAAAGACTGTCCCTCACCTTTTGGTATATTTACAATGGGAAACTGAGTTCATTCTTCAAAGTTGTGTGCAGGAAGAAACTCATTTGTCTCTGCTCTGAAATGAAAGCACACATCATTACCAGTCTAATCAATCATGCCTCTTGTATTTATCTAGTTTGGTGTGGTTTGTGTTTGCATGATATTCTTTTTTTTATAAAGAATTTAGGCTCCTATGTGTAGTCAAAACCAGTTCATCAACACACAAAACAATCAATAGCTTGTGTAAAGAGGCAGCAATGTCATTACTGCTCAGTGACCAGTAACACTGAGAGAACAAGGTGCAGATTCCTAAAAATTCCTCCATGAAACTAGCTAGATTTACAAACATGAAACTATAGAGTGGTGAGATCTTCTGAACTGGTAAGTCAGAGAGTTTGCTGGAATTATTCCAGTTCATATTATGGGGGCTCTTGGCACACAGAACAGGCCATAGGTTTTCTATATACACCTCCCTGACCAACTACATGCACAGAAGATGCTGTAATATTTGCCATCAGTACAAAAGGACTATTAAATAAATTCTATATAAATATATTTCTACTGCCATTAGTAGAACTACGACAGCAGAAAACAAGCATAACAAAGACAAATCAAGTGCCATATGGACAGATGAGATTTCAAAGAAAATTAGCCTCTCCATCTAGACAAGATAACTGACTCATCCATAAAGACATTATGTACTGAAAGTAATAATTTTAATGAAGAAAGGAGGAATAAGCCTTAGCATTAGAACTGAAAACAAATCATAGTGAAAGCAGTAAATTGAGCCAATAAAGTCCAGCAAAAACATGAATCATCCAACCCAACAGAAAATATTTGAAAAATACTGAGTGGGAAAATGCCACAGAGACCAAGATGAGACAAAGTAAACATGTCATGTAGAACAGATGCTGCAAAACAAGCACAATGGCAAAAATAATTATATGTTAATCAAAGTCTCAAGAGAAAAAAAAATCAATATATTGGCAAGCATCAAAACAGCTGCATCTGGTTTTGAACAACAGAATTTGCAAAAACCCCACCTGCAAATCCAGCCATGGAGGAGATGCAGGTACAACCTGTGCCAGTAATTCCTATACAGATATCTCTAGCTTGCTGACTGATAGTGTCTAACACAGTTGAGTATTTGAATTAATGAATGAAAACATTCACCTATTCATAAGTAATTCCAGGTATATCATTTCTGCCAATCTTTGTATCAGAAGGAGTCTGATAAGCTTCACCTTACCACTCTATACTTCCTAATTAAGAAAACCAAAGTTAGCTGCCTAGACCATGTGTTAGAAGAGGTTAGCAATGTTAAACATGCACAACCAAGGGAAAATTCTTGTCCAGTAATAGATGAGACCTAATCCATAAGGCCTGAGTAGTACATATTTAAGTCAGTAATTACCACTCATGATGAGCAATGCCCCAAAAATGGAATCTCAGAAGAGAAAAGCAGTGCAAAACAGTGCAAAATATTCCCAGTACAGTTAAAGATGTTAACAAGTGTATATATAAATATGACAATTCAGAGAGTCTGAAATTTAAAAACACGTTCAGGTGGTTATAGTTATCTGTAACCTATAGGTGTCTATGATTGTGAAACACAGAGAAAGCAAAATTGTAGTTCAGCAGGACTAACTCAGTTTCTTTTGTTTCTGGAATCAGAAACTAGACTAGCCTTTAGCATTGATGCAACACTAGAATTTTAACCTGAGTGAAATAAATTCTCATTTTGATAATTCTGCTGTAATGATTATGTACCCTAAAGTACAAACAACAAAGTCCCACAAACAGAAATACAGAAAACTGAGGTCTGACCCCTCCTACCTGAGAGCCTGAAAAATAATTTCCTTCCTAAAACTGGTTAATTTTTATAAGAAACAATAATGAGAGAGTTGCAATCAAGCAGCAGCAGAATATACACAGTAGATAATTCCCACCAGGAATTAATGTTCCTTAGAAAGTAGAAAGAATTTTTTATTTCCTATTTTTTCTGTTACTAGAATTCAGCCTTCCTCTCTTGTTCAGAAACCATAGAAAAATAGCTTTTGCTCAGCTTTACATTCAGCATGGCAGAGGCTCAGCCAATAAATACAGAGAGTAAGACTCAGAGTAAGAACACAGCAGAAGACAATTATGGGTGGCTCAAAAGGGGAAGGGGGAAAAGGCTGAGCCAAACAGAGCTGGTTTAAAGACTGATTCTGACCTCTCACCATAATGCATTTTGAATACCACTAAGGGTGAAGCTAAGCAATGCACACAGCTGGAGAAAACAGCATCATGTGACCATGCTTATGCTCTCTCCACATACATGTACTTATAGGCAGACATACCAACATCTTTAGAGAAAGCATTCATGTGGACAGCATTTCATTACTGTTCTAAGCCATCTTCAGCCAAATTTTCTCAATGTGAAAAAAAAACAACAGCCAAGAAGCTGCAAATCTGTCAGAGAAACCTGTAAAAAACCAGAATCAATCCAGTAAAAAGCTAACTTTGATGTATTCAAGTGCTTTGCTGAATTAAGGTGGAAGACAATGCTTATAAAGCTTTCAGCTCTATTCTGCTACTTTTAAATGTTGTGCTTGCAACTGACTGGCATTTGAAACATCAGATCCCTATTCACACATAATATTATAAGTCACCTGGTAAAACACAAATAAAACTAATTAAATGCCATAGCTAATTTATTTAGACACTTCTTGCAAGCTAAATGAAAGAACACATCTAGTGCATGAACTTGTACATGAAAAGTCATCCCTCTGCAATAAAACGTTTTTTTTAACCTCCTGAGCTGGACCCAGCTGCTTTTCATACATCTACAACAAACTTTGTGCCAAATGAACTGCTTATATATTTTTCTAAACAAGCCCCACTTTACTTTTTCCAATCAGTCCAGACAGATGGTAAGTAAAGAAAACACTTTAGTGTCAATCTGGTGGAGACTGTCACTGAAGTAATTTTGCCAAGAAAAAACAGACTAAACATTAATGAGGCCAAATAGAGAAGCTTGTTTTACAGGCTGGAGGTACTAGATTTCTCTGGACTTACAGAAATTCAATAGTAGCTTTAAAGTGCTTGCAAGGAAACACTTCTCCACTTTCCTGCAGCATGTAGCAATCGTATTCTAACTGGGGTAGCAAAGTTCAGTCCATGCCAGCAAGAATGGGTATTACATTTCTAAAAACATTGGCAAGGAAGTGTTTATTTGTTTGGTTTTTCGTTTCCTCTTGATGTACACAAAGGTTTTTTCCACCCTTGTAATGATTATATTTTCCACTACAAAGAATGAACTTTGTGGAATTTGCCTATGATGTTACCAAGTAAGTCACTCCTACTTGAAAGCCTTTACTGTTCAGCTTTTGAACACTATCTGAAATAACACCACATTGGTGCACAAGTATCAACTCCAGCCTAATCTCTCTTGCACCTGCTTTTGTGCATTATCTAATAATGCCAAGAAAAAGAGAAGAAGATTAAGAAAGATCCAAAATAAAAACTCTCTTTGACAAGGTGCTTGTTTTGCCTTGTCAAGACACTGTAAGATTTTTCCCTACAAGACACTATTCAAGTTTGCATTATCCAGTATGCCTTGCACCTGAGATGCAATTCCCTCCAACTGCAGCGATTTCATTGCTTATCACATGCTAAGACCTGACCAGATACAATAATCACCAAAGCAAAACTAGCCTGAGTGTAGCATAAAAATCTGTGATTGCCTCAGGAGGTTTCTGACAGGTTGGTTACATCCTTGGCACCCAGGCCTCCTCAGCAATTTAAGGATCAGTTAAGCAAGAGGTACAGAGTGCATAATACAGGTTTTTAAACAGTCACTTCACTTTTAAAATTCATCACAGGAAAATTGCCATCAGTTATCTTTATGTCCCAGACTTGGGCCTTTTGGAGAAAACAATTGCTTAGGATGCTCAGACACTGTTTTTATGGGTAAGTTTGTGATTCTCTTTCCTATGAAGGGAAAAGGCTGCTTGATAATTTGTAATTCCGTTTAACACATCTAAACTCCATGAGAAAAGAGGGAGCACAGAGACATGCACTATTCATGTTAACATTGCCTTCATCAGTAATTGGTGCAGCTCCTCTTGTGTCAGGAGAGACATGTAAAGTATTTTGAACTGTCACGGCAGAATTTTATTGAGCAGTTTCCAATGATCAGGAAGATCCAAAGGTAAAATGGGCTCACATTTCTCACAGCTGTCACCTTTCATTCTTCAGCACTTCTTTTGTAATGCTCATCTTGTCTTTTTTAATACAATTACTTGTAAGTATTTTCCAAAAATACCCAGCCATTTGAGGATGAATGGCCAGGTTTCCTTTCCTCTTCTGTACATCTTAAGCAGTGGTCCAGAGGACAGTATGTTGGGTGGGAAACATCTGGATATACAAGCTTCTGTGTGAGGAGCACTGTGGAGATTGTGGCAATGTCTGATAACAGTGTGGATCTTTAAAGAAGAAAACTTATTTTGAACTCTAAAGAAACATGAACAGATTGAATTATTTGCCCTGACTAGCCCATTTTGGTGTTGGTTTGCCTTATTTCCCCACAGGAGTATTAAGTTTATCAGTGTATTCACCAGACACTGTAATGTCATGCCAAAGCAGATACAAGTCTAAAGAAAAGGATCTAAAGATACAGATATAGATAAATAATCAGGGATGAGTTTAAACTACATATCCCGAAGACAAAGCTTCAAAAGATGCCGTTAACTAGATTGCTTTGTGCTAAGGACATTCAGTAAACAGATTATCTCTAATAAGCTTATCCTGTATTAAAGCGCTAAGGAGCCGATGCTGTGATAAGACAGTTTTCAAAGGCAATGAATTATAGACACACAATCCTATGCAGGGAGCAGAGCAGGCTTTCCCTTCTCCCACAGTGCTGCTCAGTGGCTCCCTGCACACACACTAAGGGCTGATGAACACAGACACACCGGGTAGGTTGATGCTGTTGTATACTACGACACAAGACTCCGACTCCAGAAGGCTGAAAATGACTCCTTTATCCTTGGGATGTGTCTCCCCTATATACTTCTCTACACAGACCAATTTGATTGGCCAAACAAAGACAAACCTCCTCAATCACACTGGTCAGACCAGAGGGGCATCAAGAAGTCCCTCTTAGGGAAAGAATGCAAAAAAAGCACAGTTTACAAAAACATTTCTGTCCACAGAAAAGTCCCTGGCAAAGGAACTTCAGAAAACCAAAACATCTCAGGCACGAACCAGGGCCACAGTAAGTCATTCTGGGAAAAGCCAACCAAATGAAGTATTACAAAATTGTCAGGACAAGACAAAAATCTCTCTGCTCTCAAAGCCACCTGTAGCACTTCCATCACTTTCACAGAGGCATGGAAAGAGCAAACCCAGTGTAAACTTTGCCTGAGAGCAGAAGTGTTTTCCTGCAGGTATTTCAATCTGGAATAGTGACGTAAGTGTTTCACCAAGAAACCCTCAGACATCAATAACCATGTAAGGACAATGGCAGTAACTGCAAAACTCCTCCAAGAATTGCAATATGGTTTTCCTTTCACAACAACTTTAAAAACAAGAGAATTAAATGATCAGGAGTAACGGGGGAAATTACATGAACAGAAGTTGCCAAAAAGACCACATCAGTGAAATCTATGTTATTTACAATAATTTTTTGAACTGGGAAATGTATTAAGACTTGTGTAAAGCATAAGTAAAGCTTCCAATATTCATAGTGGAAGAGATCACAGTGCTTCTGGGGCTCTCAAGCATTCAGTTTGCAGAGAAGTCCCTCACCATACTACATGTGAATTCTGAATACAGAACACATCATCCAATTTGTTAAAAATGTTTCTACAACTGCTGTAACAAAGTCAGCATTGATACAACATCATTTGCTGCAAGCTTTAAGGAAATCATTCCATCACTTCCAGCACACACCAACGCATAGTTGATTTATGAAAAGGCCAGAGAGCAAAAGAAATTCTCAAACCAGTGAAAAACATGTGAAATAATCAGAAGGATGTCTAGCTAACAAAAGAAGATTACAAATGCTGAAAGAGCAGTAGACAAGGCACAATAAAGAAAGGAGGCTGGTAAACAGAAAGATTTAGGAAAGTTGAGGCAATTATCCACTAAGAAGTAAATTCTTGAATCATGTTACAAATCAGCATGTCCTACCAAATCTAAGTAGGAATGTGCCAATTAGCAGAGCAAACATTCCAGTTCTGAGAATATCTGCCTGCAATGGCCTGTCTTGGAAGGTGAAAACACCAGGTTTGAGCTGTGGACTCAGACAGTGATACCAGGGCTCCAGCCAATTTTCAGGGTATCTTTTCAGCGTCTGATTAGGCACACAGCTCTAATGATGGCTGAGAGACTGCCTGTCATGTGAAGTGGTAAAAAACCAGCCTAGTGTTTCCGTAAGTTTTCACTATGTATTTTTCCACCCTCCAGAAAAAGCATGCTTGCTAAACACAAACCGTGTAACCTTGTTGTCATGGATAATGCATTAATTATACAGTTCTACAATTAGCAGCTTCAACTTAAAAATAAAAAAAAAAAGTTCACAGGTTTGCAGGCTGTCACAAGAAAAATCCACAAAGTGTTTCTGTTTACTTAATTTGCTTGTGAAGTTGCTGTGGAAAGAGAAAAATAATGATGCATAGAAAAAAAAAACCTCCAGAGAATCCAACCATTGATTAAAAAAATGTTAATTAAGAATGCCTTCAGAATGATATCTAATTTTGAATACAGGGAAAAAAAGGCATCTAAGAGAGAATTAAAGGCAAGTCCCATGATATAGATGCTTTGGTTTGGATTAAACTGCTAAAAGCCTCAGACTTTAAACACCACAGAAAAAAAAATACCCTACATATACCAGAGGGAGTATTAGCATTGTAGGGAAAAAACTCTATACAATGTGATAGTTTATAATTGCAAAGACAGAGGAAATAAAAAGTTTCATAAATCACTTTTCCTCCATTTTTTTTTGCCTTTACGAGTTCTCTCCTTTTCAGCTAAGCCCTTACTTAAACTTCAACTGCAGTATAACATATCTGCAAGCTTCACTGTCTGTCAAGTTGCTGGACAATGAAATCTTGATCTATAAATTAAGTCAAAATCTACATATCTAAAAGTACAGCACATGCCCTCAGGCATTAAAATCCCATAGGTGGTAGGTCGGACCTAATTGTTTCCACCATACTCTTTACCCTGAGCACACTTAGGACCATATGAATCCCCCTCCCCAGAAAGGGAACAGATCAATAAAGCCTATCAAGATCCATGAGCTGACTGATTACACAGAGTGTATGGGAAGGATGAACATGCTGACACACACAGAAAGTAGATTCACATTTGTGAGTGCATGCAAAGGATCCATATGGGCAGATAATTACAAGCCGAGAGCGTTTGAACAGAATTCCACTTCTCTCCCGAATCTTACATGAACACAGGACTGTAAGAAGAAGATTAATAGCCTCCTGCACACATTGCTTACCACACACCACATCATGCTGACAATCCATACACATTGCACAAGCGAGAAAGGAAATGGCTGATGTAGAAAACATTCCAAGGGTTTCATATTTGTGGAAAATCTTTTTCATTAGGCAATTCCTTTATTTCAGTAATTCACAAAGAGGTTACACATGCATCCTGAAAGGGCAGACTCAGCCAAAACAAAATGCTCAAGTGAGCATCTTTATTTAGCATCATAGATACAAAAACATCTCCAACCATGCCAGCATATGCTCACTATCAAGGAGAAATGTGCCCCAGATTTTTTTCTTCCTAAAGAGTGAGCAACATAGCCACAGAGAGGGCTGGCCAATGAAACTGTGCATACATTTCCTCAACATGGGTTTCTGTAGAAATCCTATCAGCAACTCTGTCTGGTTTCTCACAGTGATTCATCACTGTGCTGGCCCAGGGGGCCAGAATGATGTAAACTAATCTGGAACTTTCAAGGAAGCATCAGCAGCATTGGCACAAAGCTCTCATCAGATTTCATTTATTGCCTAACTCATTTAGGCCCCTCCCAAATCCCCAAAATAAACTTTATATTTTAAGCACAGGTAAAGTTGCCTGTTGACCACTAACTACTGCCAAAACAGCAATTGCTGCCTCTGCTAATTCTCCTTTTGAGGGTATCAGTGGCCTCTGAGGAAGCAACCAAACAGAGATGCTAATATTGTTTATAAAGCCTGGGAGCAGCCAAGCCAAGCCCTTCGAATCCAAATAACCCAAAACTTTGAGCTCAGAAAAAGAATAGAAGTTGTATTTTATTTTCAGCTTTAGACCCTTCCTTTAGTGAGCTAAGCACAAACCAGATCCAACTGTCTTTTTTTTTATAAACAGCAGATCTTGCTGTAGCAGCAGGGCCCTGCTGAGAGAAAAGTGGGGGTCCAGAATTTATGCAAGTCTCTGCCTTTGAGGATTTGATTTCTCATACTCATACAATAACTTAGCAGATCTACAGGCAGGTATAAAATTTTCTCATTATGGTATTTAAGGAAGTGAGAAGAAAACTGTTAAGATAAAGGCTGCCTTTGTCTGAGGTGCACAGAAATAAAGTCTTTGCAGTTCAAGGGAATGTAGCTGAAATACTCTTGTAAGGGGGGAAAACCTGGAAATCTCCAAACTCCATGTGCAAAAATGCCAAAATAGAAACGTTTTGGGGTTAAATCTCACTTGCAGACACATTCTTTGTCAGTATTTTGGAAACATAAACGAAATTTCAGTGAAAGCTCTGCCAGTATAAAATCCTTCAGTACTGCCACAATGCCAATGATTTTTCAAGCACCCAAACTAAAAATACTTGGGTTTTTTTTGTCAAATTACCATTGCCCATTCTTTCTCACTAAGAAATATGAAACAGAGGCCTAAGTCTCCAGATTCTGCTACTAATTAGTTGTGGGGATAAAAAAAAAAATTATTTTGAACACATGACAACACTAGGGAGGGAAGAGGGATCACATTCATAAAAACTCCAAATATGTTAAACTTAAAAAAAAAATCAGACATTAAAAATATCAGTAAGGAAGTTAAGAAGTTTAGAGTATGAAAACCAGGCCCTTTTTTCCTCATTTAAGATCTTCAAATCTTCAAAGAATATTTTATAATGCTACTTGTGCTATAAGTTCTTTTATGCCCCTCATTATGTGTTACCTCATCTATATTGTTATAACAGCAGATATATCCATAGCTTCCAATAATCCCTGCACACCTTAGAAATGGATATGTTCAAGTTAGCAATTCTTCATGGTTTAAATATATACATACAAAACAATCTTAAAACTTCTTAATTCTGTATTAGTTCTTTCTCTTTAATTCATTCAGACATCTAGGAATAGCACACGGCATAAAGAGATTCAAATGTATGCAAATATATATATACATATTTACACAAATACAGCTGAGGTTGAATAGTTGTGATCCAGCAGAATGGATAGGAAACAAAATAGAGTTGCCAGCTTCCCCTACAGTAACAGTTCCCCATGGCACAGGAAAAACATGAACTAGTGCCATCATCTCCAAATTGTGAGCATTGTTTCTGGTGATATGACCCCAAAAACTCTTCGTTCAGTGTGAGGACAATCACTGCACTCACATCAGTATCAAGTTTCATGTTATTTAAGGAATTTCTTGTCTTTTAGAATAAAAATGAAATATTAATTTTTTAAGTGGTGTGTTTTTACAGGGTTGCTCATTAAGTTCATTCCTTTGGTTGCCAGGGGGACAAGGTACACCAGCTAAGAGCACAGCAATTACCAAGGTTTGATCATGGCTTACATGACGTCCTGCTAGCAGAGGAAAGATACAGTTCAGAAATTGTCTAATACTTAGGGGAAAACTGCTCTCACTCTGTGAAAATCCCACACACATCTGCCACAGGCTTATTTGCTGGCACCCCTCACACCACCAACAGCTTTGTTTTGTTTTCTTCTGCATCTCATTCCTTTACTGCAGCTTTTCATATGGGTCATCTAGGGGAATCCCTTCTTTACCACTCTTATTACACTTCTAAAGCTCTTCTAAAATCAAAATAATCCAGATACAGTCTTTTTATTATTATTATTTGTAAGCTGGCTACCTAAACAGCAGACAAAAGCCATTGCCTCTAAGATCCATTGCTCTTTGGAGTATGTCATGTCATAGCTCATCCCAGATACTTATGAGAGATCTTCTCACAGGATTGGTCCACGACTGTTGAGACTCACGTGCCAATAAGCAAAAAAAAGGAAATTCCAAACCATTTGCTGCTTAGTAATTTTTAAATGAAAAACCTTGATGGAAAGGAGGATAAATATTTGCATCCCCTGTTCTCACCATTCCCCTGCTTACCTTCTCCCAAACCTCAGCAGATTTTTCACAAGCAGAAACAGCAGTGACATTAATTCTGTAAGCATGAACACACTGAGTCAGCAAAACGTGGTACAAAAGCTCTTTCTTCTCCATGTTGTTTAGAATCAAACAAAGGAGAAGAAGGCACGTGTCCTTTCCAAAGGACACCTTCTGTTAGCAGTAAACAATGCTCTTAATAATAAACAAAGCTACTGAGGAGCAAAAAGAAGTAACTCTTCACGCATCTCGCAGCAAAGAGGTAGAAGCACGAGGCAAAAAGATGCCATTCCCCCTTTCCCAGAAAGAGATCCTGCTCTTCCTGCCCTTTGCTAGCCAAGCCCACAGGTCTCTGCTGTATGGCAGATGAAAAGAGGTCACTGATGTGACTTTCCAGGACACTGAAGGACTGCTCTGCCCAAAAGGAGTCTGTCCACAGTGCCAGGACTGACTAATAGGATTCAGCTTTGCCTGAAGTACTTGAACACAACCCTTTGGCCATCTCAGCCAGCTGGTCACAAGCCCTCAGATTCTGGGAGCAATGAGGCAATGGTGCCTCTCAGAAGGGCAGCAGCAGCACCCTCTCATTTTCTTGGCTTTACAAAGTGTAATTTTGTGTTACAAAAGGGTTTTAGAGTGGACAGACTGCCTGGGCACATGGTGAACTCTAGAACCCATCCTTGCTGTTAGAAAGCACAGGGTCATCAGTTAACACACACAGTACGGGAAATTTGAGGAAAAGGACACTACAAGACTGTGTGCTGAAACTGGAAAAGTCGTAAATTCATTCCTTAAACTGCTTTTTCCAAAGAAGCCAACAAACAGCTCTGCTCTGCCTTCAACATACCTTCTAACAGGCCTGTCTATTTGGCAAAGAGGCTGCTTTTAATCACATGACTCCAGAGCTTTGCCCCATGAGAAGCAACAATAAACAACTTTCAAACCTATGACAGAAAAATTATGCAGGAGTCACTTTCTCCCACAAGTCCCACCACAAATTCCTGCAAGTGGGAAACTAGATAAAGCATTAAGGAAATTAAATTATATTGAAAAGTTTAAATTTAAAAAAGAAAAAAAATTGAAGTGATCATGAAATGGTGGAATTCAAGATCCCTGAGGAAGTGAGGAGGGCGCACAACAAGGTCCCTGTCGTGGAGTTCAGAAGTGCAAAATTTGCACTTTTCAGGGGCCTGCCTAGTACGAGTATCATAGAAAAAAACCCTGAAGGGAAGAGAGGCCCAAGAAAGTTGGTTAATATTCAAGAATCACCTCTTCCAAACTCAGGAGTGAGGCATCCCAACGAAGAGGAAGTCACGTAAAAAATGCCAGGTCTGTGTGGATGAACAAGGAGGTCCCAGACAAACTCAATCACAAAAAAGAAGCCTACAGAGGAAACAAGGACAGGTGGCCTGGTAGGAATACAAAGAAATTGCCCAAGCAGACAGGGACTTTTAAAAAATATTACTCTCAACAAGTAACTCTTGTGAGTTCCAAAGCACCAGAGAGCCATCATCAAGATTCCAGCAGAAATGCAGTTTAGAATCACATGGAAGATTAATATTTACTGTGAATCCTGTTTTGACAGAAACATCTTTCCATGTTCTCTATTCCTTTTTCCAGTACCCTAGCACACGTTCTGACAACGTTTGGGGCACACTAGAGTACGAGCATTTACACTGTTACAACACCACTTTATAGCTCCCTGTTTAGACTGCAAATACAATTTTGTTGATGCTTCATGAGCTGCATTTTAAGGCTACTGCTTTCTGGGTACTGGCACATACTTAATCATATGTTAGATCAGACAGTTGCAGGCTCCCATCTGTGCCACTGAAGATTCTAATCTTTCTTGGGTAGGTAACAGTTTTATCTGGCAAATATTTTCAGAACACAGCAGCTGAGCTACCATTTATTACCATTTCCCAAGAGGGATTTGACCTTAGGACCCCCTGGCATTCTGCAGCAGGTACTATTTCCACACATCCTGCTTCAGTTGTGAACAGTGTTACAGGACTGACTTTTCTAAGAGAAATTTACCTTCCAATGTTTCCAAAATCATAGAAATGCTACTGAAAGATATAACTGTCAATTTTAAATCAGTGTATTTAAGATGTCAGTTACAGTTATTATATGTTTTATGTTATTGTTATGTTATTATATGTTATTGTTATATGTTTTCATTTAGTTCAAAGCACAAGCATATGCAATAATTTTCAAGAAATACAAAAGCATCCAAGGAATCAAAAAAGCAGGTATTAAAGTCAAGTATACTACTGCTGGAGTGAGAGGAGTGGGAATCAGGAACAGCCTTGGTTTTAAGTGGGGTTTTTATCACTGCAGCATCAATGACCTTGATGACAGAGAAGAGCAGTTCTGGGGCATTACTACAGATACAACAATCCCAGGTCAGACTTTCTGTGGGACACAAATTACTTACATGGAAAATCCAACATTTAACCATTCTCCCTCAGTCTCTTCAGCTGTGAAGTTGGCAAAATAGGTATTTAATTTCTTACCTCCAGAATGTGTTCTGTAATGCTAGAAAAGGCAAAACATCATGAGTTTTAGCAAAGAAAAACTATTTCATTCCTCTCTCCCTGACAGATAGCTCTACCCAGTTTTGACCCTCACACTTCTGTCTCCTTACTCATTCATTGAAATCCCGCCAAATTACATTTTAGACTAGTTTGTATTTCAACTGGACATTATAAACATTTTATTACTGTCACCCAGTGACAATAATCTCTTGTGCTGGAGTTCTAGTGTCTGCATGGCATTTTCTGAAATAATATATAACTGCTTTTCAGACGTAAACTATCTACCTCGTGCTCTTCTGAGGCCAGAACTTGTAGTTCCTGGGCAGAACTCCCACTGGAAGATTTTGCATTTCCTATATACGTCAGTTGGTTGATACCAGCTCCCATGCTGGGAATTAATAGTGCACTGAGTCTGCTGGGCCTAAACTCTTCACTGAGCAATCTGAGGCTCTACTGGTATGACAGCAGGTTCAGTTCTGCAATTTCCTGTACTTCCTAAGTGCATCTGGGCCACAATTATATAATGAAATATCTCTTTTCTAGTTTGAGTTTGTTTGGGGGATTTTTTTACACCTAGAGTTACAGCCTTAGTAAGTATGGGTTGGTGCAGATAATCAAGTCAGTGAAAATATCAATAAAAATATAACCCAAACATTAGCGCTTCTTTTTTTTACTGTTTGTAAAAAAAAATCTTCATCCAGACATGGGCAGTTAGATCTATTAACTAATATCAGCCAGTCCAATCACTTCTTGTTCATATGCTACTTGTTCCTCATTTTTGAGGGAGAGACAATAAGGCATTATTTTTACATTTCATATAAACATTCCCTGAACTAGGGTAGAAGCTTTCAATTACTTCTCCTTCCTGATAAATTCAAAAGGCAGCACAGCATCTGACTGACTAGCTCAACAAAGCCTGTTTTCCAGAGATACAATTAAATGGTGTTGAAAAATCACATCAGTAGGAATTACTAGGTACTTTGGACTTTGGAGTTCTTGAGTTTGATCCAAAGACTGTCTTTGACTTCCATAACATTTACACTGGATTCCTCATGAACAAGGATTCAGGAACCCGAATTTAAACATCTCTGCTCTTTAAAGTCTTGGATTATATCTTTCTCTTAATCCATTTCTCTTCGTTTACAGAGCTGGTGTGAAAAGCTTATGGCATGTCTACACTATTGAATGCAGAAATCCCTGCACCAGCTGGTGTGAGTACCCATGATTGCACCATGCTGAGCCATTAGCCTGGGTCCTGGGAGTAGTATAGATATATTAGCATGGCATTATGCCCAGGCTAATGAGCTCAGGCTAGCTCTGCATTATACTGCTTTGATCCAGAACGAGCTCTGCAGCTCACACAGCCCCTCACTGCACAGAGCTCGCTTGTCTCTGCACTGCTGAATGTTATCTGTTCCACACATCACAGGCCTGCTCCTGCAGACCCACGGCTGTCTGAGTGCCATGGCTGTCTGAATTCTAAACACTCCAGTATGCAAAAATGTCTGTTCCTAAACTAAAACTTATTTATCTATCCACACACTGCAATCTACAAATAAACAGAGCACCTGCATCTCGCCACATTTCCTATTCAACACTGGCTACATCACGTGCTTATACTGTGACTGAAACATGGAGTTTTAAATGAATCCCAGTAATCATCTGTTAGCTCTTTTGCCTTTAGTTTTGTGTGGAGAGGGAAGAATTCTGCATTTTAGTTTCATGACCCAGGTCTAAACATTGCTTCCTAAACCAAAACTCATATTTTCTCTCTCTGTTGGCAGAAGCTCATCTCCTGAATAGAAGAGAGAAGATCACTGAAATAGAAAAAACATCATTGGTAAGACAGGTTGACTGACAGCCATTGCAATTAACTAAAAGATTTCAACTGCAGTGTATTTCTGTGTCATTGGCAACAGTAATGATTAGAGGGGCCTGCACATGTATGTATGTAACTACATTTGTTACTTAGCAGTTATACCATGTCATCACTCTTAAGAGATTTCTTTCTTCCTGCTTACCTATTCCAAACGACCAAACATGTGTCTTTGATCTGCCTGAAAGGATAAGTATCTCACCAAGGGTATGAGCACATGAATAGCTAAGTAAAGCTCCTGACACAGCAGAATGCATTTGCACACACCTACGACAAAGGCTAAATGCTGAAATGGAACAATCAGAATAAAAAACACTGAAAGGAGCAAACTTGTAATTACCAACACGAGCAACATCCTTTCCTCATCAATCCTCAACATGCTTATATTAAGCCATAAAGGGTTAGACAATTCTGGAGGGATAGTCTTTCAGGGTTTTTGGGGTTTTTTTGTTTAATGCTTTGGAGCTAAATCATGCTTTCCTTTCCCAGGGGTGCACAAGACAAAGAAGAGGCCAGATGGAGCCCTGCTCCCCTCCCCAGCACACCTGGGCAGGGGCCAGCCTTAGTGCAGTGCCCAGGGGAGTGCCTGGAGCTCTGGCAGCCCGGGCAGCAGCTCCCAGCCGGGCCCGTGTTAGCTCTCCCTCGCCCACGGGCGGGGATGGCAGCGGGGCAAATGTTCCCTGTATGGCACGGCCCTGCGGCAGGGCACCTCCACCCTCACTGCAGCGCTCAGCACATCCAAGGGCCGCAATCCATCCCCTCGGAAGCGCTGACATCCCCGCATGCTGCAGGCAGCCACTACCCGCCTGCATCTCCGGAGCCAGTCCTGCCTCCAGGCACAAACGCCGAGGCACAGCAGAGCCAGACGGGCTGTGCCAAGGGAGGACAATGACCTGAGCTCCCGAAGCAGCAGCGGCTGCTGCCTGCCGTGCTGCCCGGGGATGGGCTGCAGATTCCCAGCAGGACACTTCAGAGGTGCAGCCAGCAGCTGGAAGCACTTCAGAGGCGTACCCTGTGAGACAGGGACGGCACTTGCAAGGGAAACACACGAGACGAGCTTCCAGGGCTACAAAACAGCTCCCTGGAGCCCTAATAAACAAACCAATTTAGGTTGATTCTGCTCCACGGCGCAGCTGCAGAAGCGGCAGCACACTGCAGGGCTGACAGGAGCACAAGGGGCTCTGCGCCGGGGGACACCCCCTCCCACCACAGCTTGGCTGCAGTGACAAAGGTGCTCTGCAAAGGGCCCGGGCTCACAGAGCCGGCCCTGCGCTCGGAGTCATGACGGAGCACACGTGAGGGATCATACATGGAAGCGAACAACACGGGTGACAGGGTCAGACCCTGTTAATGAGGAGACCACCCTGGAGCACTGCAACAAGGCGTGCCCTTGGCAGGAGCGCACAGTACATGGCACTGCCCAGAGCGGGCAGGAGCAGCCGCCACTACACCACAGCACATGGCACTCAGGGTCACACACCTGCTCCCCAGAGCCAGGCAGAGCCAGGGCCTGCTGCAGCCAGCCCTGGGGACTCCTGAGGCCCGTCGGGACCGCCAGAAGCACTCTGGTCTAAGTACAAATGTGATCAGCTCTCAGGAGGAGAAAGATTTCTTACACCAATCAGCTCCAACCTGACTTAGAAGGAAATCAAATACGGAGAAAAATAAAGGAAAAAGTAGAAAGGGCTGCAGTATTTCATGTAATTGATTGTATTTTCTCATTTTGTTTTCATGGCACATAACAGAGATACTACTTTAAGCCTAGAACAGAATCTCAGTCAGTAAGAGAATAAAGACACCTTGTACCTCTGCCCTCATTTTAACACTGATTTCACTAAACACAATATTCTCAGTACCATAAAGTGGCTGAGGCCAAGTTACTTGGTGCAACTAGTCTCTCTGTTGCAGAAGAGGGTACAGCTACTCCTCCAGATTCTTTCTCATGGGAGTACTTCAGGAACACTATATTTTACATCTAAAGCAGAGCACGGCTAGCATATACTTTTCCTCAGGAGAAAAAAAATCCTGCAACAGTCACTGCAGTGTGCACCAGCAAGAACCAGCACCTCACACCACAACTATAAAATGCCCGCCTGTTCCTCCTGCACTGCAGCATTGGCAGATCCTGGAGGGCAGCCACTCCAGGGCTTTCAAAAAGACTCTGTTCCACTGTTCATTCCTCTAGAGAGGATGAGGATGTTCCATTGGCACTTCAAAGGATAACTAAACCTAAAGTACAAAACACATCACAGGAGAACCTGGGAGGGAGCAATAGATCTCCAGCTTGACTCAAGTTGGAAAGAGTTTCCATCTGTATGGCAAATTGCTCAGGCCTCTGCAGTTGTATTCAAATATTTTCTTCACACTGCCACAGCAGGAATTTTGCCTATATGGAGCTCATTACAGGTTTTGCATGGGCATGCTTAATCCCCCTCTTTCCTTTCTACTCCTAAAACCTTCCCTCCTTTAACAAAGGTTTGCATCTGCATAGCCTTTATATGCTATGCAGACACTGAGGACAGGAGCCCAGCACACTGCACTGCAGCTCTCAGCAGTGTCACCCACACAACCACACTGCCTAATTCCTACACCACTCCCAGGCTGCAGCCCTGCTGAAGGTGAGCAAACCCCACTGCTGTCAGCCACAGCTTCCCATGCTCTGCACCTTTATCTAGGTCTGTGCTCACTGAAAGAAGTCTGACAGTCAGCCAACCCATCAGCATTTCTGCAGGCTGTCCCCAGCCAGTGGCTAAACCAGACCCCATGAAAGGAGCTGCTGATGTGCAGTTTGCAGAGGAGGAAACAATCTCAGAAACAGTGTCTTGTGGGACAGACCTCTGCCCACTCTACCAAATCACGTCACCTTCACATGCACAACACAAGAGCACATTTGACTGTTAAGAAGTTTTTGAGGAACAAGACTAACATAAAGACGATAAAATTGTACCCACCCAGTGTCGCTCAGAAGGGCTTTGTCCATGGCTTTGATTATTTATCAAAATTCAAAATAAATCTGTTTTTTCAGTGGTAACAGCATCATAATCATTTCCTATCCCCCTTCCCAAAAACCCTTAATAGCAAAGGTATTTCACAGGCAAACATTTCTTTTTTAAAAGGCAGAGCTCATCTTATTTTAGAATCCAGCATCTATGCCAAGACTTCATACTGTGCTGAATGCATTACAACATCTACCAAAAGTGCAAAATACATTTTAAAAATGGCCAGGCAATACACTGAATAGTTGTGGTTTCTGAACTCTTGCCAGTTTTAGTTTGAGGAGGTTTTTTTCCCCTGTGTAACTTATGGGCACATTGAGAAAGATATGTGTAAAGCATTCTTGCAATCTGCTATATCACAGCAAGGAGATTTGGAAATGCTCTTGTTCACTGAAGCACAACACATCCAGAACTACCCCTGTATTTCCCTTCCCTGTCATGTGGTGTTATTCCTTTTCAATATGAAATACTGTATAAAGAAATTACTTTTGGCAGTTACAAACAAAGTCTAGAATATCTTCTGGTTATTTGTGGGAATAGGATGCTGTGACAACCAGGGTAAAAGTTACTAATTTTTTATTAAGTTTAAAACCAAGACAAGTTAGCCCTTAAAAAAAAAAAAAAA
>VXBB01009707.1:137331-247718 GCA_013399915.1 Illadopsis cleaveri
AAAAAAAAAAAAAAAGTACTGACAGAGGATGCAGGACTTACGACTCATACCCAGATCTCTCATGAAAACATGATCTGAACCTTTGCCAAATATCAGCATAATCCTGATAAGAGTTTGCAAATAGGCTGGGATGATTCTTTTCCTATTACACTTTAGCTATGGACACTTCTGGGGAAAAAAAGAGCAGGGGGAAAAGCCAGCAAACCAGCAGACAGCCTTTGTGAAAGAGGCTGAAACAGGATCAGGGCTCTCCCTAAGGAGAGGAAAATAGCTGCAGATGAGTGGAGTAAGAGAGAAACGTGGATGAAAGCAGAAGGCAGCTTAAAAGATTTTTAAAAAAACAGCAGCAAGAACTATTGGAACCCTGATTTCATTAAGCAGGTCAGAGATGACAGATCAGAGAGTGAGAAACCAGAGCTTGTTGATCACTTTCTAAGTTGTTTTTCAAAAGAAAATGTCAATTAGTTGAAACCAAAGCTTTTGGCAGAATATACACACGATGTTTGTCTGGAACATTTTCTTGGGTACAAGATGGCATTTCTGATGAGAGAAATCACATCTCAAGAGCAGCCAACAACCCTGTCACTAGGCCAGTGCCCTGGAATAGCACTGCAATCCCTGCACAAAGGTGAGGGAATCCCAGGCTAACAGTCTACCTGACCTCACACAGCAGTCTGTGCGTGCACCAGCCTAGAAAGCTTCATTCTGCACCCAAACTAACAAACTCACCTTCTCTTCTGATGTAGCTGGATCATTTTCACAAAAAAGATTCACACCAACCCTGTCTAATGTCTCTGCACCTTCCAGGAGGAACTACCTTGAGTGTGTCTGTACCCCAATCACACCCAAGCCACTGCCATTGTCATGGGTAATCTATAGGTCCAGAAAAATCCACATATCTTAATATCACCAATAGTTTTGTTGAAATTTTGTCACTTCATTTTGAGATGTAACTAAAATGCAAATTATATTCATATATTCCCTTATCCACAAAAGATTCATTCAAATCCATATAAACAAAAATTATAAAGCTGAAGAAAACATTTTTGCATGACTGAAAAAGAAAACCAAGATGAGGTTTTACTTCATTTCCTCATTCAACATTTTGTTCAAACTCATATATTCATATGAATGCTTTGCAGGCATTGATTATACTAATTCTCTTTTCTCCAGTGGAAAGATGTCCCATCTGAGCTGTACAAGTTAAAATGCAGTCCGTGGCCATGCCATAGATATGTTTTTATCCTCTCTGAATATTTTTATTTTCTCTGTGTTTTTCAGTTACTATTTTATCTTTCCTTCCAGTTGTCCAGGGAGTTCTACTAACAAACCTTATGAAGTTCCTGTGAACAAGAGACAGACATTGTTCCTAGGAAAGAGGAGGCTGCACGTTAGTTCAGTTGCAAAAATGGTTCCAGATGCATACAAACACCTAAGGAAACACTTGGTGTATGTATAGAGAACAAACACCTGCAGATTTCTACCTTAGTTACTAAAAAATGCCCGGCTCCCATGATTCTCCAGCAGGTAAAATTTATGAGAATTCATGTGCCTTGAATTGATTTCAGGTCTTGGAACAATGACTGCATCAGCCACTTTCTTATGTATGGAAACGAATACAGCTACTAATTTTGAGAACAGTATTACTCACTCCTGAAACTGAGCATGCTAGTTATTTACAGCACAATTTACAGCTTGACCATTAGTCAGCTGTTAAATTATGCCTTGTGATAAAAGAAGGTTTAGATCTGCTTCCTGAACAAATATGATCAAGCTTGCAAAAAGTGAAAGCAGATGGGAAGTTCTATTGCAAAATTACTGCAGAAACAAAAAAAAAGGGAAAAAAAATATCAATGGTGAAATATTGATGAAAATAAAATTCAGATGGAATGAGATAATGTGCAAATCACTTGGTGAAAAATACATCTCCAAATATGATTTAAGAGACATTTCAGTTCCATGGTTACACATTTAATTTTCCAAACCATGAAATGTTCCATTATTGTAATAGCTTTGATTGGCTGTGATTCTGCCAGCAAAACTACTGCAACATCATTATAATGATAAATTTTGATGCAAGAAAGGGCTATTATATAAGAATGACTCTTTCAGATATTTATAGAAAGAGTTTTTATTTATTTAAGAGGCTATAACAAGAGAGGCTGAATTGAAAACAAAGAAAGAAAGAAAATCGGGGCAAATCAATATAATGTTCTTAATTAGTCTAAGTTTTTCATATTTTAAATTGTTTCAAGGCTTCAGAAAAACACAGAAGGAATCTACAGCTTTTACTGTTTTTTAAGATGTGTGTTTTCACCTCTCTGGTATGACTATTCACTGATTCTTCCCTTCCTTCCTTCCTTCCTTCCTTCCTTCCTTCCTTCCTTCCTTCCTTCCTTCCTTCCTTCCTTCCTCCCTTCCTTCCTTCGTCCCTTCCTTCCTTCCTGCCTCCTGTCCCCAGTTTTCATCCACATGATATTTTGGAGTTGAAAATATATTTTATTGTTATCTTTCATTCTATTTTTTCTTCAAGACTATTCAGATAGGACAACAATTGTCCAGAAACAAACTATAAATATATTAATATTTAGCTAGCTAGCTACCCATCCATGTATACAGATAAACATTAAATAAATGTGTGAATCTGAGGCAAAACTAATGACAAAGGTCAAGAAATACCATACAATGCCACCATAATAGGCCTCAGAAAGAATATCCAATTATTGTAATAATACATTTGAAGTATAATAAAAATTTAATGTAGAGACTCATTTTCATTTAAATTTCACAAGTGTTGTGGGAAATACCTTTCATCACCACTCTTGAAACCTGAGAGCAAAACCACCACTTAGTGCTAGGAAGTTCAAGTATAAATTTGTAAAATAAATCTTCTTGTGTCCTTTGGGGGTAAACTAGATTAGCAGACAAAAGCAGGAGAAGTAAAAATACAGCTACAAGCACATTCAGCAACAAATATAGGCAACAAACAGGAAGGTGCATTTGCAAGCAACAGTCTGGTAAAATTATGTATTCTTTTTTTTTTCAAATATAAGCAAAAAGTTCAGAATTAAAATCCATTAGTGAATAAGGTAATGGATTTGTGACAATCCCAGAGAACAAGCTTCAGTTGTTTAAGCTCTCTATCAATCTGCTTCTGTTCATTATATTTTCTGTTCTCCAAGAATATGCCTACCTTCAATATCCAAAGGGAGACTCCAGCTGGCCCAGTGCAGCCCCAAGGTAGTGACAGAAGTCAGGCATTAACCCAGCAACTCTTAGTGCTCTTCCTTAAGAGACCAGGAAAAGAGAAAGGAAACACACCCTCACAGCTTTTACTGTTTTCTCCACATTGCAAGGCATGTCTTAAGACACAGCTGAGCATACAAAGCACACCAGAACTGGTGAAAGTCATGAACTTGCTCTACAGACCTGTGTCTAAGTAAGTCTCCTTCTGCAACTTTTCTGTTGTGGAGTGCCACATTAATGTGGCAGCTAGTAAAAGGTACTGCCAGAGCAGCAATCCAAGAGGTCCTCACGTCAGGACCCTATGCCTCAGTGATAAACCACCAGATGCCTTCAGTGTACAAACACCCAGCACAGGCCTGGAGGTTAGAGAGTCCTGGGGAAGCCCTACTGCTCTTGCTTTTTCCAAGCTGCTGAGCCATGAAATTGTCACCAAATGGTCAGAGGCACAAGCCTTTGTGTCACAGCTCTGCCACTTTTCACAGGGCACTCACTTCTAGACTGTGGCAAGCTCCCATTTGTGTCACTGTGGGGATGCCCACACCTCCAGTACCAAACTTGCTGGACTGAGTCCATCTGTTGTTGCCTTCTTCATTTTTGTGGCTGTTGGGAGCTTGGACAGACAGCTTGCAGTGCCTCTCAAAACACTGTGTAGGCAACACTCTGATCTGCAGGGCCAGGACCAGATTTCTAACACCATCACCATATGTCTTCTGTCAGAGCACATAGCATGGATGTCAAGTCCAAGGAAGAGCTCTCTCGTTAGACATTTTCAGGCTCCTCTTAGGCCATTTGGACATGCTCTTATGGTTCCCACCAAGTATCCTGCAGAGGCAGGCTCTTGGCAACAAAGCCCTTGCATTCACAAGTGAATGAGCATGGAAATTGTTTCATTAATGGCTCTGCACAGACACACCGAACTACCTCAATAACAATATACTACCAGTTCTTCATCTCACAGAGGGCCTGAATAAATGAATATGCATCCCATCTCTGTATTTTAGTCACAATCTACTTGGCTGAAGGAGTTACCTAAACTCCTCACTAAACATCTCCTACTACAGCTGCACACAGAGCTGACTCAGCATTGCTCTCAATGCCACACTCAGCAAGGCAGTGCCATCGGACCTTGGAGGATGACAGTGTTCTGCACCGGAGACTTTGAGAGTAAGATGATTCAGAATGAGTGATTCCAAAAAAGCCTCTAGATTCATTCCCATCTGCCCTACTCCCACACCACACTCAGTGTGTTTCTTCCCACTCACTAATAACAGCTCTTGCCTCCTACATGCTATCAACACCTGACTGTCTTTTCTCACTGCAAGAGAGTAAGTGCTTATAATGCATTCAAAGCACAATTTTGTCTGACACATTTGTTTTAGCTAATTCTCTTAAGGGTTTTTTTTTTCCCCTGCTAGAGCTGTTTCATTTGTAGGAGCAAATAAACCTGAATGTCTCCTGCCACATCTGCTATCATCCCCTTATTCAATAGGCTGCTAAAGGTTACACTTCACACAACGGGATTGCCTTTTCCCACACACACTGAAGCTGATGAGAAAATCATGACCAGATAGGTACCTCTCCATTCATCCCTTCTGTACCTGTCTGATGTGCTATGGCAGGCAAAAAGCTGGGAATTGATTCCTCTGTGGCCAGTTCTGCCTTTTCCAGCCTTGCAAACAAAATCCACTGATCTCAGGCAATGCTACACCTTGAAATACTTCCATGTCTTTCTCTTATGCTCAGGTCTTTATAGATCTTACAGCCACCTTATAATTCAACAGACTGGGTTCAAGTGAAAAAATAAGATTGAGAGGTCACAGTTAACACTCTTCCTGACCATGCTTAACAGGACACAGCCCTGCTCCCAGATGTAGAGCATGTTTTCTTTCTCAAGTAAGATCATCGTGGTGATTGGGACTCCTGGCAGGCCACAAGGGAATCTATCTAGCCAGAAGGCTTTAATGCTGGTTTAGGACCATAATAATGAATCAAAATGTTCTGCCAACATTGAGTTTTTTACAAAAGAAAACAAATAAATCTAGCCAGCAACATTTCTACACTGGCTCATCTATTTTTAAAGCGTTCACTTTCCCACCTAATGATTAAACTCAGCAAGGAAAAAGGAGGGAAGATAGAGAATCTAAGTTCAAAAAATTTCAGCATATGGAATAAAAAGTTTCCAAAAGCTCAGGCTGACTAACACCGTCATGCTAGAAAAATTGAGAGAGAAATACAGGCCAGCATGAACTCTAACCTTAATATTACTGCAACTTTATCCACTTATTTTACCATGGTTTCCTAAAAAATGAGGCTCACACAGTCACATAAAGCCAGCTTGTCTGTGTCTGATTATAAATTCCCTCTCCTCCAGTAACTTCTGAAGCCATTGGCCAATTTTAACCAACTCTGCCAGAAAAGCAGAGGTCTGAAAAATAAACACCTCCTATTTCCAACATGGAGACAAGAGAAATCCTCTAAAGACTGGGGCCTTACTTTGCACTTCCACATGTTCTGGAAATGTAGGAGCAGTTTTGTGTTCTCTGTTTCACAGAATTCTGATGGGTGGACACAATGTTGGCACAAACAGTAGCTGCAACAGTCACTCACATGATATCACACATAGGACCTTGGCTATCTCCCCTCAGTTACAGGGAGACCAAAGTGAGGGATAGGAACAAGAAACATATCCAGTCTGGTAAGGCCAGCAACAAATTGCCAATGATTTCATCAAGTTGGGCACAGTGGGCCCTCAGCAGTACAGTGAACAACTCCATCCACTTTCCAAGGCACATCAGAGCTGCAGGGAGATATTCTTGCATCAAGCTTCTCAAAAGCTGCCTTCATTTGGTTCCATGCTGTTCTGCAGCACAAAGTCAGCAGTGCTGACTTTCTGAGCATGACATCTGTGCTTGCAGGAGAGGGAAGACAGCACCCTGATATACACAGGTGTTCATGTTGTAAAGCATGTGTCCAGAAAGCTGAGTGTACAAAAAGAGAAGTGCCCTTTGTGCACTCTTTTGGGAGCTGGGAGCCACATTAACAGCTGCACAATGGGGGGAGAGTAAGCAAGATCAGATAGGTCAATTAGATGCAGAAGTAAATGGGAAATCTCAGCTACAATTTTTCTGTAGAGCCTATGTTCTGCAGGAGCATAGGAATTCACCAGTCTCACTATTTATTTAAAATTATGCAGGTTTTCCACAACCAGGATTTTCCAGCTCTCTTATAACCAGTGTACTGTGCACTCTTATGAGCCAGTTGTTTCCTGCTTGGTTAAATAAGCTCAGTACTTACTGTAAATTCCACATGTTTGCAACTACAATCAGCTGATCTCATCCCTGCAGAGTTTTATCAGGTGTAAGAATGAACAGGCTCTACACTCCCTTACACAAGGGAGAGGGAATACCGAGATGAGTTCCTTCCATCCCCACCTTCCCACCACATTCCACACACTCACACACCTGTGCCAGACAGCACAGGGCATCCCAGCCCCTTGCTGGGACCAGTGCCTCCTCCCCAGCATGGCCAGCAGAGCCCTGGCAGGTGGGAGCAGGACAGAGGAGGGCTGGCCAGGGTGCTGACCTGCATCAGGCATGCCAGGGAACCATGGATGATATCAGCACAAGTATTCCCTGGCATGATTTCATTTTCTCCAGGTTCATAACTCCCTACTGCCACTACTCAGTTTCCCAAGGATTCTTCTTATACTTGAGCCTTCTTAAGGGTGGCAGGGGAAGGGAGTATTTCACCTTCTCCTACTGCCCAAACAGAGCATGTATCAACCAGCACACCTACCACAGTTATTCAGTAAGCAGCAGCTGGTAGTCTTGAAAGTCATGCCTGAATATTAAGCTACAAATCATCATGATTTTCTTAAACTGATGCTGAAGGCTCAATGAAATACAAAGCTCTTGATGCTAGACATTGTACCAAAACCCAGAATGAAGATGTTCCTGCTTAGGACTCAGGGTTGCCACAATACATTAATGTTGGCCAAGAAGATTCCTTGAAATCTGTTCAACTCCATAGACATTTTTGGAAATCTTACTCCTCTGCTCTTCAACTTCTTCAGTCTTACAGCCAAAGCAGGTCCTCATTCCTTTGCATAGAATCTGGCTCTGCATAAGACACTCCACTCGAGACACTTCTGCAAAGCCATGACTGTTAGGCAATTAAATCCAACCACCCAGTTTGGTTGGCTGCCCACAGCAGCATGAAGCCTTACACAAAGGCTGCAATACACTAATGACCTGCCTGCTAACTAAATTGAACTGGATTGATCTTCAAACTCATGTGGAAAGACTGCTTCCAGGACTTGAGTAAGCTAGCATTTAGGAAGCTCAAATACTTCCACCACATTCTGCAGTCACATCTGTAATTTCTCCCTTGCTTGCAAGAAAAGATTTGCAGAACAGGCCAGCAATCAGGCCACAAACAGTCTTTAATTCAGAGAAACAAAGCTGAAACATTGAAAATATGTGCTGAAGTTGTAATGAACACAAACCGTTGTGCATACACCTCTTCCTCATTATATTGTGATTTCCTTCTCCATCCATTTATATGCCTGTCCCACACTGGGTACTTCCAGAATCCCTCACTGACCAACCTGCACCTTCCTTAACCCCCATCCCTGCTTCTGTCTCTCCCTGCCCCTCCATCCAGAAGTTTCCCTTCCCCCTGGAACATAGCACTGCTCCTGTTATATTCCAGAGTGCCCAAGCTCTGCTTTCCCTGTCCCTCTAAGTACACCAGACAGAGGAATTCCCTTTTCAGACTATGTACCTTTTGACTTTTGCTACCATATGAAGGAAAACATTTCTCCATTCACAACATTTCTATATGAAACAGCCCTGTGTTAATCTGGGCACAACTTTGTTCACTTGGGACACTGCCTAACCTCTGTCATATCACAGACAAGCTTTCAGACTCACTTTCCCCAAAAGCCAAAGAGGCAGATCTGGTCAGATTTAGGACACTAGGGAGAGATGGCCTTTGCTAGCTGTGATTCTGCCCCAGTGGTCCTCCCAGTCAAGAGACCTCCTCAGGTCATGGTGGCCATTTATAACCAGGATTTGACTTCAGTTAAATCATGGAAATCACTTAAGTTTTGCAAAAAAAAGCCAAAAAAATCACTAATACTTTAGCATAGTTTCCAGTGAAAAGGCACAATGTTGTTGGAGCTTGAGAACAGTGAGAAAAGCTCCTGATGTCAGCACTACAGAGGTGGGGAACAGCATTCCCCCCAGGACAAAGGCCTCCACACCTCTGGCATACTTTCTCCATGAAAATGTGCTGTAAGCTGCAGTTTCAGAACTGACACATCTCACCCTTTGTGACCCTTCACTGTTTTGCTGGCTACCTCACTGCAGTCTCATACCAGCTGTGTGCCAGCCAGTGGGGTGGAAACTACCTGTGGCCACTGAGAACTGCTATTCCACACAGACTGCACACCAACACAGACCTTGGCACAAGCTGCTACTGCAAACTGAGCATGGCACCTCCACAGATAATAGCACAGGAGGGCCTCAGGAAGAGCAGTGTGCAGTTTCTGTTTTGGTAATGAATCACAGAACCATTTAGATTGGAAAAGACCCTTAAGAACAAGTGTGATTAGGTGATTTTGAAGATACTTGCAGTGTTTCCTGCACACTTTCCTACCCTTTAAGCAAACAGACTCTGTGGCCATAGAGGAAGACCCCTGAAAACTGCTAGCCATGATCTCTCACCCTAACAAAACAACAACCTACCAGAGCATTCCACAGTTTCTACACTTCAATAAATACATAACATAAATACAGTTGTACAGCTGATTTACAAAATGTCCAATTAAGTTTCATTGGGATTTCTGTTTTTAAATGACAGCATTTCCTTTGCAAGTAACCCCAAAATTATCAGGCTTCCAGAGCCTAGAAATCACAAATTTTCTGCCAGTTTTTTCACTGTCAAAGAGAGTTGCTCTTCATATCATCACGAGGACTATTGCTCATTCCTGGACAATGTTATCTTTTCCAACACTGACCTGTTTTGGGCCTCTGAGTAAGCCTGAATCTTCTGTGGGATAAGAAACTATCAAAACCCCTTCTGAATATGTTGCAAGGCAGACAGGTATTTCTAAAACTGTTGAGAACACTCTTCCATCCTGTACATATTTCCCTAAGCAAATATTTATTTAACTGACTAAAGTATTTGAGATAATCATTATAATTTTATTTAAAGACATAATTTCAATTTCCATTTAAAACCACTTTATTAGTTCACCATTTAAGACATACTCAGCTGAAGTATCATGTCAAATTGCTAGTGTAGATGCAAATGTTTTATTCTAAAAAGTGCCAAGTAACACTGATTCATAATGCAGATCCATCAAATAAGGAGTGGAAGTTAGTAGTTTCAATGGTTTTGGCAAGCTTTCTTAGCAACAAAATTTGGTTTATTCCAAAACCTAAAAACTGACAAGTATTTAGTCTTAGATACAATGGGATTTGTTTTTATTTTTCACACTTTTTGCATGTATGAAAGAGATTTTTTACATAGTGTTTCAAAACAATAATGTCTCTTCCACAAATATCAATGGCACTGCACAAGAAAATCAACTTTGCCTCTGAATTTATTCATGGAAGTTATACAAACCTAGTAGAAACTCTGCTTCAGTATCTGAGTCTCAGTGGCTCTTCCAACATTTCCTAGGACAGCAACAGGTACTACAGAACTAGAAGTCTCTTATTTTTCGGGAGATATTCCATTTAAAACATTCTGTAATTGCACTTGGTTGAAGGATTCAGAGAAGAGAAACACAAATGAAGAGCAAGTGAAAGCAACTGATTCCTATGGCCAACCCAAGGAAAAGGCCAATTCATTGGAGTATTCACAGATCTGCTCAGAGGGAGGAAAGAAAACAGTATCACAGGAACAAGAATTTTCCAAGGGAATTTTAAGTCACAGAAGCCAATAATACAAGGCTCCAAAACTACAGGAGGAGATGCAGCTGATTATACTAAGAAGGAGTTAATTTAAAATATGACAACAGCAGACAAATTATTTATCTGAGATCTTTTAACTCAGTACCACAAGGAATCGAAACATGGATTATTACTCTGTCAGGAGATGTGTTAGGTCAAGAAATTTTTTAGTATTTTACATCTAAAGACTCAGTTTGGAGGACTGCTCTCTTTGGCATCTTGTAAAGTCATGAATATAATGAAGTTCAGAACTGTATTGAAAAACCAATTTATAAAATCACAACAAGAAAATCTACCATGTGGTTTAAAAAAGAGCTAAACACCTCCGCTGCAAGCGTGTGCTAAACAGCGAGAGTTAAATGGGGTCTGCTGAGACTGCCAAAGTAGCAGTAAAATAGTTCAAGACTCCTTTAACCTTCATTTCTCTCAAAGAAAATATGAGGCATTTCTTAAAAATTTCAGTGGGCATTAGGCAGGGATTGCAAACAACAAACCTGGCCTTGTAGTAAACCTTCTCAGGAAACACTAGCCGTTTTTTCCAGAAGAGCATCATCATAGTTTAGTCCCTAGTTTGCTAAAGTTCTGTTTTCCAAAGCTAAAGCAAGACCATCCATGAGGATCAGGTGCTCAAAAAACCAGTAAATATTCTAAGAACTGATATTTGGTTGAAATAACAACTTTGATAGAAAGTACTTCATCCACCTCCCAATAAGAGCAGTGAAGTACTCAGTCACACTCAAAGTTGTGCAAAACCAAGGAAAAGTTGAACTAATTATACTCAGTGGAAATGGTCAGTGAGAGTCCCAAATCCTGCCATGCCTAAAGGTGCTGTACATGGAGTATGAATTAAAACCACAGATTTATTTGCTTTTCTAAAGTTGAGGTTTCATACACACTTTTCCCATGTGAGGGGATCAGCTGAACTGGACTAAACATGCATCCATTCAAGGAAGATGGACTGGACAGTTGGGCCTTGAAAACATGTGAGCCTGCAGCACAGTAATGTGAAAAAAGTGCTCCTCTTTCAGTGATTTTTTTTTTTCTTAAAAAAATCCAGTAAAAGTGTTGCTAACACCACCTACATCCCCAAAAAGCTCATTCAGAACTGTTGGAATAGCTGTCCATAAACCAGAACAAAATCACCCCAAGCAGTAGCAGATGGAACTTAACTGAAATGGTGGCAAGTGCATCTTACACAGCACTTACAGCACGTTTTGCCTCAGGGTTTATGCATTTGCTCACATAAATCCTATCATAAACATTTGAATGGGTTGTAAAGATACAAGGTGAACTAGATAATTTCATTTCAATCATGCCAATCTTCCTCTGCTAATTTTGGCTCCTTTCTCTCAAATTTGTCACTTTTAGGTGTTTTTTAATACCTGTAGAATACAAAGAGGCCTTTTTGGTAAGAAGCATGTTCTTCAAATCCCAATCTCGGTGTTTCAAACTATACAATCCTAAGGACTTGACGCTAAAAAGGACTCCATGCTATATGCTTCATGAACTCTACTGCTTCTTAAGGAGTCCCTAAAAATGTTGCCATTGTTTAAAATACCTTTTCTCAAATCCCAGCATCTTTACCATGCTACTGTTGTCTCTACATTCTGGTAGAAAACCGCTCTCTCTACTCCTCTGCCAGTGGTGTGGAACCTGCAACAATTAGCAGTTTCTGCTTGTCTCTGCTCTGCCTCATTCTTTAGTCCCCTGCCAGTTGCTGCTTATAAAGTAGGTACCTGTCCAATGATTAAAACAGTTACTCAAAAATAATTGAGTGCTATTTTTTAATAGGCATTCATTTGAGGGGAAAAAAACCATTGCATTCTAACATGTTTCATTTGATGCAAAGCAAGAGCATTTTAATAAATAATTCATATCAACAGAACACAAAATTTACTGGCCTAATACTTTTAGAAACACAAATACAATGAGATAAGATGTACATAAACACACATGTACTCAGCTGTATTGTATTTTCAGATTCCCATTATTACAATAGTCCTTATCATCTCTGATACATGAAAGTTCCTGTCTGCACCAGGGTAAAAGACAGATTTCTTGCTAATGCATCTCTCAGTAAATGAGATAAGGAAAAGCAGAAGAGAGCATAACATTTACCCCTCACTCTGTAACTTGGTCAGTTATGCAAATACAAGTAATACCAAAAAGTAACGACTTCAGAAGAATTATCATTAGCAGGTTTCTTTCTTTTTAATTTATGCTGAAAAAATTAGGATTCATGGAGACAGATCTGCAGGGGTCAGTCTATATTTGGACATATATGTCCAGGCAAAACCTGCAAGTTTTCTATATGGCTACATTCCCACACACTGTCCAAGAGAAAATGTTGAAATAGAAGTAGTCCACAAATGTTCCTAGCACAAGCAAGCATCCTTGCAACCCACAAAATGCAGAAGCATTTTATAACATTTAAAAATCATAGTGATAAAATGCTTTCTTTGTGGAAATATAAGTCAGTCCCTGGGCACCACTTGAATTGTGATGTTGAACAAGGCGAAACAAGCGTGCAGAGAAGAGCACCAGTGAACACGGGCCTGGGAACAGGCTCTGCACACTGAGCATGGTGCTTTGAAACCCTCGAGATGCTGCTGAGGCGTGAAGCACATGCACTCTACTCCCTACCCCCAAAACAGACTCATTCCTCGTATTCATTTGGCCAATGACCTCAGTAAGAAGAGTGTTAAGTCCCTGTTGAAAATGCAGATTTGCTACAGAAACTCTGTAAAAAGTAATCAAATTAAAACCAAAAAAATCTCTAAAAAGAAAGTGTTTCTTTCATCTGTTTCTGACTTCCTTATTATTTCAGTGTTGGATGTAGAAGAGTAAATAAATCTCATTTTATATCTGTGACACAATTCCCAGCTGTGGTTTCCTCAAGTCCTTCCAAAGCAGCTTTTTGGCAAGCTAAAATGATTTGGCACGATCACAGTCACAGAAAATATATTTTATTCCTAAAAGGATTATTCAAAGTTTAACGGGCTGTAAGAGCATCACATCCACTGAAACTCTCAGAAACCAGAAAGAACTGATTCTCTACTGCCTGGTATACACCCTTCACACCTTATGAAAATTTCTCCAATATCCTCCCTTTGGAAACTGCCAGCTTTATTTCAAAAACCAAAGATATATTAATAGGTGTTGTGGCAATGTTCATGGCTGGGACACTTGTTCATGGAAACCCTTCTAAAACTCTGTTTTTATGTCTCACTTAGACTCAACAGCCATAATTCAGCTCTGAGTTTGGACCCTCCTGTGCTGAACCCAAACCACTGCTATGGGGTGAAATCCATTAAAATGCTCCAACAGCTTTCCCATTGAGATTGTGACACAAAAGTGTTTCCATTTCAGTATCTCCTGAATAAGAATCATTTATTTTTACAGCGCGCCTCCAGCATTTCCCACACACTCACCAGCTGAAGAGAAAAATCCTCAACCCCATTCTGAATTTATCATCACAACACCTGCTCTCTGTCAAAGCTCACTGAGGACCCCAAACAAACCATCCTCAATGGGCCTCCAATCACTTTGCAATTTTGTGTTGCTTTTCAGCATGCCAGGCATATCCCAAACAGCCTAACCCACAACCAGATGGTCAATACACAGGGGAAGACACCCACAGACTTTAAAAACAAACAAACAAATAAATCAGAATTACCAGTATTTAGTGTCTGTCTGTGTTGCAGCATTTAGGCCAGGACTTTCAAAAAGTGCCTGAGAGCACATTCACAATGTAGGAACCCACTCCCAACCTAGGCTTTATTTCTGCCAACAGGTTGAATGGGGAGCAGAGGGGGAGAATAAATCTAAAAAGCACTTCCTCTCCCCCCTGTTCCACAAATGCATTATTCATAAAAGCCAGAGATTTTTTTTATTACCTGGGGATTTCATTTTTATTATGTTCAAAGGACTGTTTCAGAGAGCACTCACTCCCCTGCAGGCAAATATGCAGGGCTTTTTTACACGGCTGTATAAATTACAGTGAATATCTAAATAATACCGGCAAAACCTCAACAAAATCAAATAGCCAAAAACATTAGGGACAAATTGCCCTTGCACAATTTATTCCATTGTTTGGTGGAACTCCACAGAGAATCTAAGGCCCCTAGTATACTGGATCTAAATTGATTTATTCTTACTATCACAGGGGAAGTCAATAAACTACTCCTTTGCGTAAGTTATACTGACATTAAAAAAAAATTCTAAAAGACTACAAAAATGGCTATTTTTCCTTAACTCCCTAGCTTCTACAAAGAGCTGAGCAACATAAAGATATACATTGTTTTTCTCATAAACTTGATTAGTGAAGACAAGGCATAACCACAGCTTAAAACAGAGAGAGAGAGAGAAAACAATGTTTTTTTCACTCTCAACAGAACATATTTCAGATGCTACCTCTGCTTGTTGTAATCACATTTCCAGTCTGAATCACAAATACTCCAGAAATCTATCTTGCTCTGAAGAGCCAAAAATATTTATTTTTATTTGACCTCCTACTAGGTGCATTCATGGGAAAACAAATGGATTCTACTTGGGGCATGTCCATTTGTGCTTGTATCCCAGAAACCTGAAACCAGGCCAGCATTTTTCTGATTGAATAAAGCTGAGTTGTCTGGGTTAAATCTGTTGTCAATATGCTTCGCTTATACATTGAAATAGTTTCTTGTTAAGCAAGACAGAGATTTACTGTAGGCAAGATACAGACTTCAAATGCATCAGCATGGAAGGGCAGGATAGAAATGTATTAATTCATCAAGAAACACTGGATAAATGTACTGTATACATTAGCAGGAAGCTCTTTTTCTATGCATAATCATGGTCTCGAGTCAACAGACTTTGCCTACTTAAGCTATCTCTTGCATCAGAATCCAATTATAGCAAAGCCTACAGAAAACAGGTTTGGCACACTTTAATATTTTGGTATTGATCTAATTTAGCTCTGGTTTCAATTACAATGGAGAGCATTTTATCAAGAGATAGCTTTTGTTTGTTGGACTCTAAATTGCTTTTTTTCCTTATTGTGTCTGATCTCACTATCTGGGTACTTTTTCCACGCTTATTACTGCAGTTTTAGAGGTTTCACCCATTTTATTATGAACTTTTTTACAGGAAAGAAATCAAATCCAGCTTTTCTAAGTAATAAGGAGTGAACTCAATACATTTAAAAATTGGGCTGGGGTTTCTGTAGCAACCATTCCACGGTGATGCAACTGAATTTGACATCAAAGAACAAATGTATCAAGTCATCCTGACAACTGAAACACTTGCTTTAAGAAGAATGCCTACATATATCTGGAACAAAGAGGGATTATCCTAAGTAAAATGAGTATTTTATTTAGTAATATATGTATACCGTATCATCCTACTTGAGGCATCTTTTCTCCCATCAATGTGCATAACTGCCGCAAAAATTAGCTGAAGTTATCCACAGAAACTGAGGAGAATAGACCTTTTTATTTAGTTTTCAGATGTATGGGAGAATTATCTCATTTTCCATTTAATGACATACAGAAGATATATGGAAGTAATTTTCTTTCTTCCTGCGGAATTTGGCTTTATACTCTGCAGCGTTATGTCTTACATTCATTGAAGGGAATGTCATCTCTACAACCCAAAATAGTTACACACATTTATAAACTCCATCTAAGAAATTAGCCCTGGTTAACAATGTGTACATTTCAGCTACAAAGCCCAAAGCCTGACAACAGGAAAATTTTGCTGCACTGTGATCGCCCAAAATACAAATCGCATGTGTTGATAATCTGGAATGTTTGCTGAATTAAAGGATTATGAAATCATATCAGTGATTAGAATCATACACTGCTGAAGGCAGATAGCTGGAGTGTTGAAATTTCTAAAAAGGAAGCTGTCAAATAGTAGGAAGCAATTTGCAATGATCCATAGCTTTGTGAATAAAATCACAAACCTAATGCACTGTTAAGCTCCAAGAAGTGATAAAATTTGAATTCAGAGTTTATAATTCCAAAATGAAGTCCATTTCATGGGCTGCCACAATTTCTAGAAAAACATAAGACTTCACAGAGATAAAGGAACATTACAAGCTCACTGGAACTGAGACAGAGTTCCCAGTGTTTCTTCGAGCATGAAAAGGCATGACACTCAGGGTAGACTGCTTTTTAAAACTCCCTGTTGGTATTGCTGGATGTGAGATACAACTGTTCAGCTCTAAAGAGAAACATGCAGTGCATACCTCTCCAGCTAAACAGCAACAAGAACTGTGCAATTTTTTTAGTTCAAGGTAGCTTCTACCTGCAACTTCCTTCTGATGTGAAAGAAGAAGCGTGCAACAGAAAATTGTAGCTTGTGCTCTTGAGACTATTTTAGAAGAAACATATTTAAAAACAATTCAGGTGCTTTTCAAATGTCATTAAAATAAAAATTTTTTTAGGCTGCAATATGTCAAAGGCTTTCACATCTACAGCGGAAAAATGGATGTGCTCCTGTATAACCAGTGCACCTGCCCTTAAGGCTATAGTTCTTCCAAAACAGGTTCCTGTAGTTAGATGTCAGGGGATCATTACTTGAAAAGAAAAGGCTTGTTCTAGTAACAATGGTCGTTTGTGTACAGGCTTCTGATGAGAGACACCACTTCAAGACTCAACATTAGTCTTAGCATTCCTGCCTCCTGAACAAGGACGCATCTTTGAATTTGACCCTGAAATTTAAGAACTCAGGCTGCAATATTGAAAGTACCTCATCTGCACATGCAAGGCTTCCCCAACAAGCAGCTCTTTCCTGAGAGCAGGACAGGAGGTACAAGGTGTGTTTGTGGGGATGGAGCAAGAGGCCAGCAATCACTCTGCAGCCAAGGTTCTGACTCCATTTTTACTGTTATATACCAGCCCTGGCTGCTGCTTCTTTTCTCAGCTGCCCAGCTTCTCTGGGCTGTAGCGACTCAAGGTGGGCACTTCTAAGTGCCATTAGCGAGGGCTGATGAACTCCTCTGGAGCCTGTCCTGGTCACATGGAATTACCCTGGCATCAGGAACATGTCATTGCCTGTTTGTGCCCGGTTCGGCCCACAGGCTCAGATCTGCAAAGGAAATGAGGATCCCGCAAGGTCTCAGGCGGTCCCAGAGCTGTGAAGGGGCATTCCCAGCACCTGGCTGGCTCCATTACAATTGGCGTGGTTGTATCTCTACAAGGAGGGACTTGCCAAGTTTCCTTGTGTTCACGTTTATTGCTGCCGTGCCCCAGGTAATGCAAACGGCAGGTAATTTGAGTATTTCTGGCCTTAATAGTTTGTGTTCCATAGGATTTCCTCAGCACAACTGACATCTTGGGTAGCCTGCGGCCTGCTTCGTGCACAGACTTTACAGGCTCGCACCACCGCGGTGAGAGCCTTTTTAACTCAAAGTAATCCCCTGAACACGAGGAGGTGACTGGTGGCAGGTCCCCCGGCCGGGCTGCGCTGGCCGGCGCCGCCGGAACGGGAAAGCCCTCATCGCTCCCGATTGTTTTCCTGAATGCCTCTGCGAACAAGGGCGAGAGGAAACATCAGGGCCTGGCCGGCGGCCAGCGGCCCGCTCCCGGCGGCGGCCGAGGCAAACACGCTCCGCCTGCGCCGCCTCAGCCGCGGGGTCCCGGCCCGGGGGGATGCGGCCCTTCTGTGCCGAGCGCGGCCGGCTCCTCACAGCCCCTGCGTGCCAGCCCGGGCAGAGGCAGCCGGGGGAAACTCCTCGCCCCTCACAGCATTGTTCCGCTTGGAACAAAACCTGCCCGCAGCCTCGGAGTAGAAAAATAAAAGCAGTTTCCTCTGGCACAGGTGTGGTGGGGCTGTGAGGGGAAGCACCCCAGAACACACTGGCCCACGCCGGGGGAGCCAACATGAGCCCTGTTGCCCAGCTCTATCAGGATCAGATCCTGGGAAAGCCTCCCACAGCAGCCACTGGCTCTTACAGGGAGAGGAGGATGAGGGACAGCCAGAGGTGCCGCTGTCACCAGGCTGCCTTGGCCCACACCCTCTGCCCATGCACAGGCAGCTGTAAGGCTGCAGGGTGCCCCATCCAGCCTCCCAAAGAGCCGTGTCCTGGTCACCATCCAGCTGCCCATGGGGCGAAGCCAGGCTAGGATTTCACCTTTTGAGATGGGCACGTTGGGAGCACATGTGAAAGCAGTTAGCTGTGCAGTTATTTGGTCACAGGAATTTACATGCTCAGCTGCTGAAGCAGGAGGCTCTATAGTTAACTGTAGATGTTTAATAGATTTGTAGCAATGGGTGGTGGGGCTTCTCATTCCAGCAATCTGTTCAGTTCCAGACCAAGAAACAGACTGCGAGTTCATACCTCTAAACCCATTCCCTTCAGAGCAAGGGCAAGAGGGGTGAAATCCAACACAGGGCAGAGACAGGACCAGCCATGCTTTACTCTCAAATCCAGTTGTCTGTGGGATCAGAACAGCACGTGGGACCACAGCTGACGCACTGCCAGGAGATCATTGCCTCCCACTACAATTTTCCTGGCTCCACAGGCAAAGTTTGGGACTCACCATTTTACAAGCATCACTAACTTGCAAGAAATTTTCCAGGCTCTACCAACAACATGTTTTGAGTTTGCAAGAAGCTCCATTACAGAGAGAGCACTTTAAAAAGTAAAAATTAGTGAGATCAAGATAAGAAAATAAATACTGCTGACCTAACATTCCTTTACTGGGGTGAAACACAAGGCAAATCGGGCATTTCCTACAGCTCTTTGCAAACATTGCTTCTTTGGAGGCAGGATGGATGGAGCAGTGGTCTAGGGCTCAGAACACCTGGACTTCATTTCCAGCTATGTCACTTATCTGCTGAGTAACCTTGGGATATTACGGTAAAATGACACTCAACCTATGAATGAGAAGTGCTGCACAGAAACTAGGCTCTTCTGCCATCTTCCCACAGCACTGACACAATCCTATGTCACAGCTGGCATTTCTGTCACAGCTTGCTTAGAGCCCTAATCCTACAAAGAGTTCTCTGTGGAAGGGCCTTCTAATAGGTCAGTTCTGTTCAAGAAATGAGGCCAAAAGAGATGTGTGAAGCCAGAAGGATACTTCTATCTGGATTTTTAATAGCGTTAAGATCCAGGTTACAAATTAAAATCCACAGGACCAAGAAAGCATTTCAATATCAGGCATATACTCTGTGGCATTGACATTATTGCCTGTATTTTTGAGTCACATTCACAACTGCAGCAATAGAAAAAAAACCAATAATGGTAGGTGATAACTAGGTCTGTTCAGTCAGACAGAAGTACCTGTCAGATTCAATTTCTGTACACCACTGGGATTTTATGCCATTGAGAACAGTATCCATTTGGTTGTAACACCAGTTTTCCATACTCTCTGGTAAAAGCTTCCCAGAAACCAAAATAAGGTGGAATCTGTTTTAATCCTGCCCTGTTTACACACTAGAGGACACCTGTTTTCAAGTAAATCCTTAGCAGAAGCCAGTGAATCAATGTGCCTTATCCTGTGGGACTGAGGCCTACATTTTAAAACCTTTAAGGAATACTTAACTGAGCTTTATCATCAGGAGAGGATCAGTTTAACATCTGAATTTCCCAGGAGCTATATACATGATTTATCTGTCTGAAGGTTTAGAATCCCATCCAGCCTAGGAAACAGAACCTTGGACAGGCCACTGGACATTCATCTTACCTTAAGGTTTGTTAAATACTCACTGCCAAGCTCTCTGAATATTGAGCTTCAAAAAGATTAGTCAGAAAAACCTAAGAATCACACTTATCTGATCCAGCAATATCAAATCCTTCATGATGTCGACCAGAGTGAAATAAACAAACTCTCTTGTAATAAAACCTTTTTTTCCTCTTCTGAAACAAATTCAAGTTTTTCATAGGTTTAGAAAGTGTGGTTCTGGCCAAAGCAGATAAGTGACAAAACAGCAATGAGGGGCTAAATATAAAATATATTGTCTTTGTAGATAATTTTAACTATTTGCACTAAGTTATTTATTAGCTGAACATCACTGGCCTGTACAAATTGGCTCTAACCAAATCATTTGACCCTTTTTTTATCCATGTTTGCCGTTGTCCACACATTGCAAAATTCTCAGTTGTATCATGAAAGACCTTATAGGCCTACATCTCAAACAGCAAAAAGTCAAAATTATTATCAGATATGTGTCTTCAGCTGCAGCTTCTTCACTGTAAGAGACAAGAGGTGCACTCACATTGGGTTGGTAAGTTAAACAAGCCTTTCATTCAAAAGCAAACATTATGACTAGTATGGCTCAGAGAACACAAATTCTGAAATATATGTATTCACTGGTAAAATTCCAGGTCACAATTACTGTTTATATAAATGTCTGTCCTGGGGAAATCTGAATAAGCAAACACAAAGAAGGTAACACTCTGTAGGAATAGAAATGTGTTCAGTTGCTTGTTTAGGACTCTGACAAAGAATATACTCACACATGAGACTGAGTATCTGGATTCTGAGATATCTGTCTCCAAAGCTGGAAAGGGCACCAAACACAAGGAACCCCTTCCAGAACACATTGCCTGGGTGGGCTGCTCCTCTGTGAAGTTCTCAAAGTCTCCTGATGCAGGGCAGGCCACTATCAGTCAGCCTGAGATCTGAGACTCCAAGAGGCATTGGGATCATGTTCCCAAGGCAGCCATATGCCAGATGCAAGATTATATTCTCTAGCAAGGCTGCAGCAATTCAGCAAAAATGCATGTAACTCCAAATATTTCAGCCTCAACAGATCTCTGTTTGCAGACCTTGGCATCACTGGAACATTTCCAGACAGTTCCACTCCCATCAGCTCCATTTGTTCTAAATCTCTGAATGGTGCTGCACCTCTGACACACAGGTACACACGAGATAAAGAGAACATGTTGGAATGAGGTTGTTATCCAAAGCTTCAGGGGCATAAAAAATGGATGCAAATGATTAGATCAGACTTGGATCCACCTATGATGTTCGACAGGTCCTGGCTGACAGATTCTGCTGGGAAATGATAATAGGCAAAAGCAAAGGGAAGGGAAGGAGAAGAGGTAACTAACAGACTCCTTAGTAAATTCATCCCTGGTGAGGTCATGGACAAATCACCAAGGCCCTCCCTTGTTTGTGGCATATCTAGAGACACCTAAAATAAGATGATCTGGAAAAGGCTGAGATAGAAAGAGTTTATATTTTATTTGAGAAGTAGTTACTTACAAAAACAAAATAAACAGGCAAAGGGCCTTGTGCATCTGCTGATCAGTTCTGCCTGTCAAATGAAAAAGGAGCTGTGGGTGTTTCTAGATGAGTTTAAGAAACATCTTTACCTTGAGGCATCAGTGTTTAACCCCAACAGGGCATTCCAAGTGCCCCTTAATCACCAGTATAAAAAGGAAGAGATAATGATGAAAACAGATGGGGGGTGGGGGGGTGTTTCACATCCCATTATGGAGCAAACTATATGATCCTTACTTAAGTGGGAGCACAGGCTTTAATTCTGTACATCACAGTAGAATGTGGTGCAGTAAAAGAGGACATTCCTGCATTATTCTGAAATCACAGTCTGGACCCCATTTGATGTAAGAGGAAAAGATGATTAAATAAATTTTAGAAGATTTTGAGGTAACTCTACCTCTTGTCTGCTAGAAGATAAAAAGGCTGCATGTTACACTGCAAATAGTACTGCATCTAATAAAAAGCTGTGTTGTTAGCCCACAAGTACAGAGGACAGCATGGAGAAACAATTTGTTTGACTTGCCAGAGTAGGTAGCAAGGAATAGAAAGAAGGAGAGCATTCTTAACAACTGTTTGCTTCTGTCACTGCAGGAGAGGAAGAATTGCCCAAGGCAGGGATATTTCCTGGTATGGCACAGGGACTTTGATAGTCAGCTGGTAATACATTTACCAGCTATCTAGTTTTCCCAGAAGAGTCTTGACCTGAGCTGACTCATCTGTGTCCCAGGAGGCTGACTAATCATTCTGATTTATTATGCTGTGGCCTGCTAGCCATTTCAGCTCTGTTTACATTGGTGCCAGTACAACATTTTATACAGGGCAAACTAGGTTCCATATAGGCATAGTTATTTAAACTGTGTTCAAAACCAAGAAGACTTTATCACCAGGCATCCACAAAATTGAAATAAGTACAAAATGACACTCTGCTGAGCAACATCTGGGACAAAAGCTAAAATTTAAAGGGCAGGCAGAGTTACAAGACAAGCTAATAAGCCAATTAAGCCTGAAGTTAATTGGTAATTGTAGGTATCTTCCAATGAAATGACAAAATTCCGAGGACTGCTTGTAACCTATAAAATACCTACATGATTATTTTTAACAAGGAAGCAATGGAGTACTGTGTTATGGGAACAATCTCAATCCTATTGAATTGATAGCTCTTGGCAGTGAGCATATACAAACCATGGTGTGGAAACCAGCAAAAAAGCCTCTTGAAAAAGCCAGAGAGTGTGGGCCCATATGCCTTTGTTTGCACCAAAAACTTCTTCTAAATGAAGTTCTACCCCAAAAAACCTACTGGGGATGGGCATAACGGTGTCAGCTTTGTGTAATACTGTTATCACCTGCAGACAGCAGTCAAGAAAACTTCCACTTATGAGACCTAAAGTAGACTAAGCAGAAGACTCAGGAAAGCATGGGGGAAAAAAAACAAAAAACAAACAAAAAAAACCACCACCAAAATCAAACTCAGAAGGATAGCACAGCTGACAAAGAATATTTTCCAAATGCAATCTCAAACCCACATGCTCAGATTTACAGTGGTACCTCACTAACTACAGTAGTTTGCCCATTCCCACCAGTATTACATTTGAGACTCCACACTGTTTGTATCTTACTGATTTACACATAAACTGTGCTCAGTTTATTTTATTTTGCTTGCTTTGGAAGCTCACCTTGCAATCTGAGATTCACTCTGATGAATAGCTTTCTCTATCTCAACCCACAGTATCAGTTTGTGGGACAAATAAAGGCACTGACAGGTTCTCTGCCCCAGAATTTTGCACTGGAATCAAATGGAGAAGAAGTGAATACCACACTGTTTTTCAAAGTCAGGCTCTGAACACTTCCTATAGAATTAGTAAGTAGCAGAAATATCACCAGCTTGAGTTTCAGCAAATTTACAATACAAAGATGGATACTGGATTATTGAAAAAGGAAGGTGTGTGCCCAGTGGAAGCAAGGTCTTATTTTCTTAGCAGATCTCTTGTTCATAAATTAGTGTTTAAAGAGGAAAACAAATCACTTCCTTAAAGAAAGTGCCCAAAACTTTTAATCTTACACTCTAGTTCTGAGAGAAGTTTATTGCTTACAGTGGCCTTCACATAAAAAAATACTGATGACAACAAATGCCTGCCAGCTGTGCATGAGAAACACTCCTAATTACACTGAACTTTGTAGTATTAGTGATGTTTCCAATAGACATCTTCAGCCACTGATAAAAAATATTTTGTATTTTTTCAGCTCACTCACATGAAATGGTTGTTTCAAGTGGATCTGTCATTGTGGTTTCCTGGATTTCTTCAGTCTTGTTGGAAAGCTTGTAAATTCCCATGGCTGATAGCAAGCTAAGGAAGGAAATAAAAAACAGTAAGTACCACTTCAGTGGTGTAAGTCCTTTTCTGCTCTTTTTTGGCTGAGAGTGCATTTCAGGAGATTATTATCTGCTTTTACACAAACTTCAAAACAGTTCCATCTGGGAATCCATCTGTATGTCCATTTTGCACCCTCAACTGAACTCCCTTGCACCAAATCAGGCTTCACTAAAGATATATACTGGTAGATTAGTATTTGGCTGAATTAAGTAAGTCTGGGCTGCTAGTTTATTTTATAGGGGCACTTGACAATATCAATACAATAAATGGATGAAGCAACTGGATGGAAAATTATTCTTTAATATCATTTTACTTCCTACAGCTACAGAGCAAAATATGTGAAAGAAACAGTAAGATAAATCAGATGATCTTTTTCCATGTGCAATGGCTGGGTATTTAGTATCTGCTAATTTTTAATTATATTTTTGAAAATGAAGATGTTTTAAACTGAAAACAAAATGCATATAGGATGTATTTACTACACAGAGGGATGTCAGCAGATCAGCTTTCTGAATTTATACCTCTTTTTGCACTCAGATCATGTACTAAAATTGCTTGTGCTGCTTACTGCTTGTATTGCTGCAGATGAGACCAGAATGCAGCCCAGCACAGCTGCAGAGAGCATAAAATACACAGCAAGGACTACTAGTTACTGCCTCCAGTTTACTTTTCAGAAAGCACCTAACTGTCCCATATGCTGTAAACAATCCCATGACTCCTGGAGAACATGAATAATAGTGAAAGAATCACGCCTTCTGAACAGAAGGTTGCAGATTTGGCTGCAGTTATTCCAAGGGAAGACGTAGGAAGAAATTCTGAGTAGCATAATGCTGTTAGAGAAATATTGACACCGAGCTGACCCAGTGACAGCACTCAGAGCTGATGAAGAGATTTAAATGGTGCATTCTGGTGAGGGGTTCAAAAGTCAGAAGTCATAACCCAAAATAATTGTGTATACCGGAAACTCAAACTATTTCACTCAGGGTCAGAATAATGAACTCATGGAATTAGTTGCCAACTAAGAGCATGGAAACACTGCAGTCTAAGTGGCTTGGAGACATCTTGGCACTTTTATGGAGAGAGAAGGGATTAAAGGATCTAGTGACAAAACAGAAAAGTGGGGGTTAAGAAAAACTTAAGGGGGGACAAGCCTCTGAGGTCAAGTGGCATTTTCCTCTCCAAACGTCATTTCCTCTCTTTTGTGTCACTCTTCCCCGAGACACCATGTCACAATCACTAAAGCTTAGATGAGGAATGGACTCCTACTGGATTGAAACAGGGATGAAGCAGCACTATCTTTTCCTCTGCTTCACAATAGAAGCTGCTGACCAAGAAGAACAGACTGATTTATCTATATACAACGCCATGCATTTGACCCACTCAATCTAATGCAGCACATGAGGTTTTGTCATATCAGCCTCTTCCTGTAACCTTATCTTCTCCAGTCCCATCAGAATACTACAACTGACCAGATAACAGAATCAAACTGCAATAGCCTAATGTCACAACACAACACAACTGTCTAATGTGCATTTCATTGGTGACATGCTTCTTAATCTGTACTACCCAAAACATTTGCAGTATTAGCATGGGCACACCATTTGCAATTGCAAGAAGTATATGGAGCTACTGATCAATGTTTTAAGCACTAATTAGGCACCAATCTCTGGTCTCAAATGTACCTGTAAAAACAGATCTAAGAAGGAGAGTAGGTAGATTCTGCCAGGGGTGATGCTCATAGAATTATGAATACACTGATAAAACTGTCTTGGAACCTGACTTTTCTCAACAGCATAAACCAAATCACATTTTCCAAAGCCAGGTCCACCTGGATATATATCAGAATATATGTCATTTCTTTTCCAAAAGGTGTGGGGGAATCCCTTTGCTGATGTTTTCTGGAACACGCAGCTGTATCTCAGCAGACTCAGTAATGCTTACCTGGGTTGTCTCCAAATCCTTCTTGCTGATGGGCTTCCCCACAGGGAGAGGTACTGAACAGATTTTGCACCTTTCTGATCCTGAGGGAAGCCCCTGAGTGTGCCTGATCCATGGCAGCAGCCTGCCAGGCCAGACAGACAGAGATCCTTCAAGCACTACAGGAGAGCTTGAGTGGAGCTGGTTCAGATCAGCAATGAGCCAAAGTGACAGAGCATGGGGCAGGCCTGTATTCAGGCACGGGGATTTGTCCAGAGATGACAAAGAAAAATTTCAATACTTTTCTGAACTGCAGGGAGTCTAAATGGAGCAAATTTTCGAACTTTTGGAGCATTTGGAACATTTGCCAGTGGTTCAGTTATTTTTTCCATACAGCAGAAAAAAGTTTGTGTCTTATGCATTTTACATAGAAAGCAGCTCTGTCAGCTCACATCCTGGGATGTGGCATTAAAGAACATTCCTCTGATTCTACCCACACAGACAGCTCAATTTCCCCAAATCCCTCAGCTTTCAGTTACCACTAAAAACAGATGTCAAAATCTTTGCAGACTATATTATTAAAGCAGGTAAACATTTGTTTTGGTTTTTTTTCTCTCTCATCTTCTTAAAAACACTGTAAAACACACTTTCTTAAAGCATCTCTGAGGTGCCCTGAATTTCAGCTAACCTACATTTGCTTCTATCCAGTGTCAGACTGACACCTCTACCTGTCTCTGCAGAATCCCACAGTACTATATAATATGCCTCCAAAACTTATCTAGGTTTCATGTAATAGGGATATTTTATAGTTTGGGATTGATGAAAAGATAATTCAAATTATAATTATAACCATTTGCTCCATGTAACACTTGCTCCTTACAGCATAAGGCCATTTTTTCAGATTTGAATTTGGTTTTGTTAGACCTAACAAGTGGCTTCTGATTTAATCTGCAATTAATTATTTTCAAAATTAGGAGATATTAAAGCATTGAAGCTTCCTCTTAGTTAAAAAGAACAATTAATTATAGCTTAGTAATCAATTAGAAGCTAAGCATTAGTAATATTTAGCATTCTGAGAGACAACAATTATACAGACAGAAACACATTTGTGGATGGATACTTCAGAAAAGTAGATGTAAGACAGAGTTCACATGTCTAGAACTCTACAGTCCTGATTCTAAAAATTAGACAGGGACTCAGCAGGTTGAAAAAGGCCAAGTAAGATCTTGATCTCCTTCTGCCTTTCCTTCCACCTTTCCTATCTGCTCCATTTTGCCATTTTGGTCCATGATTCTCTTTGCCCTGTAAAGACTTGTCTTTAACAGAACAACTCTCATGAGCATTTGTATGTGGACAAGATCAGTGCTTAAGCAAAACAAGTCACTATCTCTCTGAATCCTCTCATGCCACTGTGATGTTAAAGTGATTTATAACAAAGAATTTATATCTCATTATTCAATAATGGGTGTCGTTCAGATTTCAGATTATATCTGGCTCCATTAATTGCATGTCAATGATTTTTTTTAATCACCTTTGAAAAATAAGGGCAGCAGTTTTGAATCAAATGGCTCTGACTCAACCAATGCCAGAATGAAAACAGCTATTAGAGATTCCCTGACAAGTTGTTGTGACAGGGAAAAGCCTAGAACTGCTTTTCACCAGCTCCTCTAGTACAACAGACAAAGATTCTCTAAAGACTTCCTAGAGAACCTCCATTCAGGTCGAGCAAAGAGCACAGGATGATTGGGACTAAAATTCCTGGAGAAGATTGCCCCAGAAGAGGGATATTTGAAATAAGGACCTCTGTATTCTCTCCCTCCTCCCTCAGGGACAATGACACCAGCAGGTAGGAAAGAGACTGATTCCTCCTCAGATCTGTGTGTCTGCACTATAGCAACTGGTACCTAAATATTCTTAAATTAAAACCAGAGCTGGACAGGTTAGGTCCTGATAAACACAATACAGTTTTCTGTTTAGCAGTTTTATCAGCTACTTTGTATTTCCTCAATACCATCACTCACAGGCTGCCTAAGCACCAAAAAAATAATATGAATCATTCAAATCATTTAAAGGTTTTCTGGGAAAAGTATCTGACTGCATGAGACCAGCTCATGTGTCCAGAACTACTACATGTATAAAGAAGGTCCTTTAAACATGGAAAGACTGTGTCCTGTCCTCCTCCATTTGCATTTTCCTGACCTTTTACACTTACCTTCCTCTATTTTTATGTATCTGTTTGCCATTTACCATTTTCTCTGTCAATGTTTGCAGTTCTCCAGCAATCTTTCAAGACTTTTGCTCTGGCCAAGTTGTCACATTAACCTGGCTTCTTTGAAGGCACTGCTTGCAGCTAAACCTGTGCAGAAAAGCCACCAGCTTGGAGAAACAGCAGGGGAAGTTCAATTAAAGACAGTACAGGAGACAAGTGTTGTGTGTGACCTCTCTCCTGCTCTCCCATGGCACATTTGATCATTCCTACAGATAACAGCAAAACCAACAAATGACACAAGAGAAAAGGACTTGTCAAAGTAGGTGGTGACCTGTGCCACCAATTTCTCTATTAAAAGGATGGTTTTGTTTCTTACTGGCACTTGTTTTCTGCTGAAGATGTATCAAGGGTTGAAATTCTTAATCTATTTCTGTTGTCAGTCACTAGATCACTTTTTAAACTTCTATTTCTGTGGTGGGATACAAGATTAAACATAAAATTAATCACCAAAATACTTTTGCCACTTGAAAGAACAAAATTTCCTATTGAATATATAAGACCTTTGGTTTACACCTCACGGTCACAAAATGTGTTTTCCACTTCTCTTATTTGGGTATCTTCAGGCTTTTCCAGGTTCTTTCTTTCCCTGTTCTTTTTTATCATATAATTACTCAAGGAGAGCAACTTACACTGTTGCCATAAAGATGAAAGCCCAAAAAAGAGTGGCATGTTTAACACCATTCAACCAATCGAAAGAGCCTGACAAGATGACGAGAGAGAACTCATTATCAGTAATTTTTGTTGGGGTATAAGGGAAATCACCTGATGACTGTGGACCTTTAGGCTTACTTTCTTTGGTTACAGGCTTATGCCACTGCTAAGCCAAATTCCAGGTAAAACAGTCAGAATCCTTCTGCATCCTTACATGGTCTGACTGTCCCAAAGGGGACAGCCTCTATCTGCTCGCCCAAACACAGATTCCCTGCACTTGGCTCTGTACCCAGAGTCATAAGAAAGTCATTTCAGGAACAGTGTTCTAGGTTTCTTAAACAAACAATATACATTGAAATAGTTACTGCCAAGGATTAAAATAATGCCTAAGTGATTTTTTCCAGGCACTCCACAATACAAGTAATTTTTTTTCATCCAACAGCCTTTCATGTGACACTTTTATATAAAAATGTTTACAGGAAATAGCAAACTTTCCTTTCATTCTTTAGGTTACATGTACCCCCATAAAATGCAGATGCTGAGTGAAGTCATTGTACTACCTGACACTTAAAAATGAACACATCTAAGTATCCTGCTTAAGATCAAATGGTGGCTCCCAGCAGCTAAACGGACATTTCAAACACTGGATAACTGATTTTTTCCTGGCCTCCAACTGCCACTTTTAATGGGGAGTTACACAGTGAATCTTCACTAGCAAAGACGGTGGGCCTTAGGGGGTCAAGCAAAGGCAGTTTCCCTTTGCACTTGCTCAGTGCAAGACGCTCAAGCCTTTATCGCTGTGCAGATTTCTGAAATTTGAAATGAGGACTGGGGACTGTCACAGAGACAAAACATCCAGGAACACACAGTCTCACAGCACACCAGAGTCTATGCACTTTGTAGCAGACCTGTAGGAAAGCTGGCAACAGCTGCTGGGAAATGCCAGCCAAAATCCCAGAATCCGCTTCTGCACAGACTTTTCCAAAGAAATGGAAATGTTTCAAATCACTAAAATACTTCCAGGATGCTCTCTCATCAGAATAGTTCAATAATGATATAAAAATGTCAGTTGCATGCAGTTTTCCTCTTCTCTCATCTTTTCCCCAAAGTTTTAGGAGGGGTGTTTTACCACAAAAGTGAAAGCCAAAAAGCCTCAAAACCAATTTGCAATGAATGCCTTTACCAGTAGCACATACAGAGAGAGGCACACTGAGCCTCTGGCACAACAAACATGAAGTTCCTAAAGCTGAACTCAATGGACATGGGCTTGTGACTCCTACAGTTTCTGTGGGTGATGCTTTGGCTATTCCAGTGCTGGGCAAAAGACAACACAGGGCCTCCAGCTGAATGGGAGTGACTCATAAGGAAGCAGCAAAGCTTTCCTAAAAAGGACCTATCATCACCTTCCTCTTTCATTCTTGCTGGAGAGATGTCAAGGCTTTGCTTCTCTGCCCTCTGTCCTTCCTTTCATACTTTTCAATCAAATGATTATGTCACAGTCTTCTTTCCTCTCAATAAAGAGGAGCATCCAACATCCAGCATTCTGACTGCAATCACCCGCATAAATAATGATCAAGGGCAACACAGCACATGTGGTGCTGCTTGGCCCACAGGTGGGAAGGATCCCTTCCCTTGGGCTGTGTTGGCTGCCCAAGATGTGCTGTGAGTGTAGCTTCATGCTCATGGCTGCTCCACCAGCAGCTCACCATGCCAGGGACACAGGTGCAGCTGCTTGTGGGGCAGTGTGTCCTGGCTCTGTGACATGCCAGCTCAAAACCCTGCGACAGGAACAGTCTGTTGCAGTAGGAATTTCTTATGTGTCCTTTGCTAGCGGAAGAAATCGATCACAAAAGATACACACTGGGTAAAAAGGAGCTTCAGGCTTTCTTCATGTTTTCTCCCTCACTGCCAGCTTTAGGAAGAGAGCAGTTGCTACTAAAGAAAAGGGGCTTCATGTTTTGCCATGTTCGTTGTCATGGTTTTTTCCCCCTAAGGCCTTATCCCAGTTACTATGAAAGTAAATTGGCAGGCAAGAAATGCTGGCAGTTAGGAGTCCTATTGCCATAGGGCTGCTTTGTCTCTCAGTGCAAATAATCAGTGTATTTCTGGTTTATGTTTACCATCAGAGCTGCAGTCAGTCACAGAAGCTGCAGTTCTAGCCTTGCAGCTGCAGGGGTAGATGCCGCAGCCTGCACAGAGGTGGCTTTCTGGAGGGGAGGCTGAGCTTTTGTGTCTCCATGAGCACACCCAGGGACAATCCGAGGGTTTTGGGCAGCTAGGACAGAGTCTGGTCCTTCTGCACAACAAATCCAATTGACCAGCAGTATGAAGTATTAGACATTTCAAATCATGAAAATTTATTCCCAGAAAATGCTGTTTATTTGAAACACCTTGTTCCAAACCTCCTGCAGGTCAGAATCTGGACCCAGCCTGGATTGCCACTTCAAAGCTGATGATCCTAAAAACTGAAATTCAAAACCAAGTTAAAAACCACCAACAATAAAATTTTTACAACTGAGGAACTCTGTTTTACACCCACCTTGGAATATGTTTCGTTTAATGCAAAAATTAGAAGCTTGGCAAAGACAGCAGAATTTTATCACTTGTTTTTTCCAGGGCATTTACTACCTGCATGGGATGAGCATAATGGTACTCATTCTAATGCTCCATCCAGAAGAGAGTTCATGAGAAAGTAAGAACATGCCTTTTAGTGAGTGGAACCAAGAGAAAGGTGACTGAGACTTGCTCAATTCAACTTTTTTAAAAGCTTATCCCTTTGCAGTCATTGTAAACTTCATTTCCTCACACTCAGGACACACACCTGGCAAGCTGACCACACAGCTCCACTGGACTTTGATGTCAGGGTGAGCCTGCAGGTAGACAAACAAATTGCTTCAGCTGACATTTCTCTTGCTGACATTTTTGTCTTCCTTCAAGAATCAACTTGGATAAAAGAAAATTTCTTGAGAGGAAAAATATGCTTCCATTTAGTGAGGGACCATCCTTTATCCATCCTCAGACTGAGAAAGGAGTAGCATTGAGCTCTAGGACAAGAAAAGGAATGCACAAATGTTGAACTAGCTGATGAGCAGCATTTCTATGGGAAGGCAGGAAGAGGAGGGTTTAAAAAAAACCATTTTGATTTCTTTGAAAAGGTGTACACATTATGGGTGTACAACAGGAAAATTATAACTGCTTTAGAAATTATTCCCAAGAAAACTTAGAGCTGTTTAGAGGCAAAAGTCTCACTGGGGGGAGAAGAAGCACCATGGGTGACAGGAGAGATTCAGAGAAGGCAGCCAGGCTGCCTGGATTCACAGAGGCACTGTCACATAAAGTCACATATAGACAACTGGCCTCCCAGCCTCCACTCCCAGATAGAAATAGACCTCTGGGATGTAAGAGGGGTGGGGGCAAACCAAAAAGGAAGAATTACCCTCCCCCTGGCGTGAGCTAGATTTGTCTGCAGGCACAAGCAGTCACAGGGTCTGTGAAGCAATAAGATAACGTGACATAGCTGAGCTTAAAAATAACATTGCTGATTGGAAAACATCAGTGTCCATTACATGGAACAAACTCCTGGGGCTACATGCAAAAAGGTTTCCAGAGTTGTCTGTGATGGGAGTCCAGATCTTGAAAGGTGGATAGCAACAGCAAATAACTTGTGAGAAAAGGACAACTCCCAGGTTTATTCAGTCATCCAGAGGGTACTCTGAAACTGCCTGTTACATCAGGCTCCAAAGCAACACTGAGGTCTCCAATATGTGCATTTCTACAGGTAATTAGACCTTACTAAAGTGCTTCTCTGTATAACAAAGGAGCTCAGGAGAGTCTGGGTGTTTGAGATTAAGCGTTTCGGGCGTGGATATAGCTGGAAGGAAAGCTTTAGCTGAAGGAAAGGCTGCCTCTACACAACCCAAAATAAGTTATAATAAAATATTACAGGATTGCTTTGCATGCACTGAATAACGGGTAATTTCACAACTTCCAATACCCAGACTTAGACAAGCTTTTACAAACCAATTTCAATGAGTTCTGCTCAAGGGACTCTTGCAACACTGCGGAGCATGCAATATCCACAGGTATTGCAACATCTAATTGCAAAATAAAGGCTGTTTGCCTCCAAATCTCCTCATGCTCTCCTTCCAGCCAACAGTGACAATGTTACATGGAGATGATTTTCTTTTGGGTTAGTGAGTTGAATCAGCTCAGTAGCCATCTGACAGGCACCCAACACACCCAAGTCAAGGAAAGCAGCAGAATTGCAAGGCCAGGAGCTAAGAAGGGGAGCAGGAGCTCCCCTGTAATACTGAACTATTAGCACAGCTGCTCCTGGCACTGCAGTGCTGCTCATGAGCTGTTCAGCTGCCCCTTGGTTAGAGGCAAGAGTTCTGCAAGTCACTTCTGTGCCCAGGCGCTCCAAGGTGGACAGGAAACAATGCTGCACCCATTGCATGTTGTGGCCACACCTGTAAAGAATCAGGGAGAAGCAAAGTTGTCCTGAACATTTATAGGCACAGAAAAAAATTACCCCAATTATCTGTGAGTGACAAGCTAACAAAGGGAGTTTTTAAATACTCAGATTCAGAAATCAAGCACAGCAGTTCACTACCACTGACCACAGAACAGTGGGTATCTTGAAACAACTCAGGCAATGCAAGGTTTGCTGGTACCTCTTTCCTTTCCTTTTTGTTCTTAGCTGATCCCTATGCTCTGACCACGTTGCACTGCACACTCTCTCCCTATAGTTTCTCCTCTATATATTCTAGCCAACTTCTGCTTTTCCCTCAAACTTCCAGACCAGAATTACTGGGAGGAGAGCATCACTGTACCTTTATAACTTATAGAGAGAAAAAACACAGCACTGAGCCATTTTATTTGATAAAATGAACACAGCCCCTGGTGATCAAAGGAGAAAACCAGCATCTTCCAGAAGAGTTGAGAGTGGCACCCAGCTGAAAGTCAGAGGAGCCCTGAGTGCATGGCTCAGTGACACAGCCAGGCTGACCTGCTGGCTGGCAGGTGCAGATGGAGGACTTCTGTTCCTACATGATGTTATTCCTCTCTCCCCTGTGCCTCCTGCTTCAGGTGCCACCTGTACAGCCCCCGCCTTCAGCAGGACTAATTATCCAGTTCAGCTCACAGGCATGGCAGAACACTTACTTTCAATTGTGAAGTCTTACAAATTAAGTAGGTTGAACAAGCCATGCTGGACCACCAGAGCTGATGTGGGGAAAGCAGTGGGGGACAGGAAGGTGGAAGGAGCAGGATTGGTCCCTCTCACCTGAAAAATTGAGAAACATCATCAAAATGTGTGACTTCTTCTTGTGGAGACCATACCGGGTCTCTGTTTGTATCTCTGCATGATTCTGTCACTGGGCACTCAGACACTCTCAAGAAAGAGTGAGAGGAAGAGGTTACCTGATCAATCAAGTATTTCCTTCAGCTGCAGCTCTTTTTCCTACAGGAAGCCCTGGCTTGTATAAACCACTCAAGAAGCAAACATCAAAGGACTCCTCTATCACTTAGTCAGGATAATAGACTGTACTTGAACTCTACTCAGTGAAGTGAAACTTCTTAAACTGAGAGCTGGAGTTTAATTTGTTATTCCTGGCAAACTGCCCAAGAGGAAATGGATCCAGGGCAGAAGTTTGTTTGTTAGATAGCAGTGAGAGATTGACACTTTTATAATAAGCCACAAAAGCAGGGAGAATAGAAAGAGCTGCTGAAACTACTGATCATTCTAACATCTGCTCTTAATGCTGCATCACTTACAAGATCTCCTTTTAGTAATTGTCAAATAATGGAAATAAGAGACCATGAAACATCACTAGGAAGGATTTTGAGCAGACATTCTGCACATGAGGCTGATTCAAAAGAATAGGAGAAAAAAGCACAAAATCAGTTGCAGCAGGTCCTTTACAGATTGGAATCCTTCCCTAAAGACACAAGGTACTGCCTGCCAGTCCTGCCCACACTTTCAGTGCATTGTATGTCCACAGCCTGCCCACCAGTGTCAAAAATGTGGTGCAAGGAGCTCTCAGTTGTTTGGTAAGGTAGATTACAACCCAGCCAGGATCCCACTCCGGTGTGTTGTCCTGTAGCTCTGTTGGCTCTGTGCTTCGAGATACAGAAGCTCATGGACCCTGTGGCACACCCTCAGTCACTCCAAGCTCCAGAAAGCCAACAGAAAACATGACCCGTGGTGAACAGACAGCAAAGTAGTTTCACTGCATTGAAATTCTTTGCTATGTTTTTCAAAACAACCAACTGCACCTGACAGACACACCTTAAGCAAAAACATCACATGAACTTTACCTGGTGATCTCTCAGGTGAGCTCAATTAAGATATCTTCTAAATAAGAAATCTGAAGTTGCTTTTTGATTTCAGGATATATGAAGGTTACCTCTTTATTATATATTAATAGTAAAAGTATTCCATGGTAACACATGCCATTTTTGAATCTCCTTTACTGTCAGTAATTTACAAGCTGCATTAAGACAGACAGTTCAAACTAATGAAAGCTCCTTACAAGAGCAAAGCAGTGCATTTACCATAAATACCAAGAGATTTCGTCCCTTCAGGCAATTTTTAAAATATTTCTTTCCACTTCATTATGCCTAGAGCATAGTTTAAGGAGCTGATTAGGTATATAGATTTAAGAACAGCTACAAATATTAAGAAATGCTACTGGGCACATTTGGTAGTAACTCTTCTGAAGTTCCTTGCACAGATTTTGCCATGTGGAAGATTTCTAAATATTGTTTTACCCCTTTCCTTGATATTGTGTTCCTTTGGTAAAACATTTTATTTGGAAAGGCTTTGTCTCAAGGTTAAACAGTCCTTATGCAATCTCTGAATGAAACAGAAAAGCATGTTTAGATGTCTGGTCCCAACTGCCAGTGTCCCATACCTGCCAAAACTTGCAGCCTGTGTGGACACTGGCAGCTCCCACAGTACATCTGCCACCAAGTCCTGTCCTTCTGTGTGGACAAGGCAGATGTAGATCCACCCTCAGGCCCTGCAGATGCAGCAGAGAGTTTTCAGTTGGACCATGAATGCTATTACAGACATTCCTCATGGTTCAAAGAATAAATAGTAACACACATGGAAGCATCCTGTGCATCAATGTGAGGCCATGAGCTGCCAAGCTGACCCATACTGGCTCTGCCATACACCACAAGCACAGCTACAATGTGAACATTGTCCAAATGCATTTCCTGTAGTTTCTGCCTGGGTCTTGGTGAGATTGTCTCCTGGGGTGGAAAAGATTCATCCATAATTAAGCAAATAGGCTATTGGAAAAATTCAATAGCAAATAACTAATAATGATTTTCATACCATAAGAAGACAAAAAGAGAAACAGGAAAGCATGAAATCATATTCTGGCTTTCTGCACAAGAACCACAGAATAAATCATATGGTGTTGATACATTGCTTTCAGATTCTCACCCAATAGTTATTATGACCAAATCTACAGCAACTCTGTATGTAAAAACAGAGGAATGAGGCTGGTGGAGACTGGTTCTCAAAGCCAAGATAGCTGTAAACAGGTAACACCTTTACCTTTAAATTAACAGTTTTAGCTAATTGGGCTGTCACTTTTCCATCTGCAAACCACTAAGCATTTGCCTCCTAAGCTCAGGGGAAAAGCCTCCAGAGACTGTGAGTCAGTGAATGAAAACTGTTTTGGGTCCCATGGCAAAGAAAGTACTTTGCTCTCAAAAATAGATACATTTCTTGTGGGAAAAAACAGCCCAGCTCCTTCCTCTCCCATAGATAACAATGTAAAATGTCAGACACCTCCCAGGCTCCATTCCCAGGACATCAATAGCATTGCAGCCATTATTTTGGTGGGTTTTTTCCTTAAAGGTTAATTCATATCTAACCAAAAATTGTGACCCAACAGCTCACTGCTTATGGGAGCATGAGGTGTGGAATGTCAGGTTGCCAGTAGTGTTGAACTGCTACGGCTGCAAAAAGCTACAGCAGGATTTGGGCACTTGGAGACACAAAGCTGGGCTGGGAGACAGGTAAATATTGGATGTGGGGAAGCAGGGAGGGCCTGTGTTCAGGGAACAACAGTGAGAGGCTCCAGAGCAAGGGGAGGAGGTTGCATGCAAGGAAAACCCACGTGCTTGCTCATGTTTGCAGCAGAAAGCCCACAGGATGCATTCTCTGTGTTGCCAGTATGTCCTGCAGGTTTGGGGCTGCACAGTGACAGTAGGGCAACATGGAGTGAAACCCTAAAGATCACATTCAAGGGTAAAAATTGTTCCATGGGCACCTTTTTCATGCAAAGGCTTTCACCCAGTGGGTTTGGTGACTGCAGCACTCGGGGCCCTGGCACAGTAACAGCTCTGCCAGAGCCACCAGGCCAGAGCCCTGTGCTGCTGGCTGTCACCTGCTGCAGGCACAGCAGCCTGGGGCACTGAGCCCTCCTGGAAAACTGCACAGAGGGTCTGACAGCATGGCCCAGCAGCGCTGCCACCCCTCTGTGCCACAGCACTGCATCAGGCTGCAGCTCCTCAGGCATCTCTGCTCACCCTCAGCCCTTCTGGGCCCCTGCACTGCACCTCACACCTGTATTAACTTTGTGCTCAGATTGCAGGCAGCCACCCCTAGGGCAGGGGCAGAAGCAAGGACAGACATGAGGATGCACTCCAGAGGTGATCCTGGTCCATTATTCTCATTTCACTGGATAAATTCAACACCAAATAGCCAGAAAAAAAAGAAAAAAATCCCAGACAGGCAGTTAAACTGAACCCCAGGCTGTGCAGTACCACAGCAGGCTCCACAAAGCTCTTGCAGTCCCAGGGAAAAAAGAAAAAGGGGAGGAAACATCACAAGAGATGACTTTGCTTACTCACATCATTGGTGCAGACACACTTGTTTATATTTGATTGGCCTCATCTAAACTTTGCTGGAGGTTGACCATAATATTTACAAGCTGAAAGAACAATTATGTAGCTGAGAGCAGCTAAATGGAACAAAACAAAACCAGAGACACAGAAATCATGTCATTTGCTAAAGTCAAAAAAAACAAACTGAGCCATCAGACCACACATCTGCCTCACGCTATATAAATTTACACCGTGGTACTATTTGTGCAGCTTTACTGCAATATGGATGTTCTTTGAGTTTATAAACACTTACAGTGCTTATGTGCTCCATGTACTTATTTGTACTATAAAAATTTATATGGAAGGATATTTCCTATGCCTCGTCTGTTTGTTTACAGAGTCCACCTTTAAAAGACCAATATTCTTCCCTCAGGGGCCTGTTTACTGTCTGCACCTGTGATGGTTTCTTCAGTTTCAGCCTTATGGGCTGTATTTCTTACATAACTGTTTTCCCTCTTTCAGACACCATTAATCATCCCCCTGTCAAGATCTTCTTCCCACACCAGGCTTTACTGTACATTCCTTGCGTTTTCATACCATGATGTCAGTCCAGAATGGAACAAAGATAAGAATTGCTCAAGATTTTCCTTCAAATGATCCCATTTCTAAAAAGCTATATATAAAATAAAACCCTCATACTCATCATGGAATTTGGAAAGGACCAGGCTGGGGGATTTGTGATTTTTCTCATATTCCGTATCCTTATTTCTTGAAAACTAAATGCAAAATTATTTTGGAAAAATGACTGCAGAAGTACAGGGACTGAAGCAAGCACAACACAGGTTTGCAATCAATGGTAGAGCAACTAGGCAAGTATGTAAATTGCACTGCAAATGTTTTGAAAATAGTTTGTCAACCATGCTTGAAAAAATATGACTTTTTTTTTTCACATTTTTCAGTGTTTGGGAAAGTGGGATTGTTGCATGCATTTAACACCTTTTTGCCACTGCAAATGATTTAGAATAGCAAGAAGAAAAGAGTACCGAAATGCTACTTCCATTCATTTGCATGTTTCAGAGATAGGATGGACTCCAGATTTTTAATTATAATTTTCTTTTTATGAAAGAAATCAAACTCTATTAATCTGTCAAATCCCTATTCCTGGGCAAACGTTCACCCTACTGTGGTTTTATTGGACTCAAGAGTAGATAGCTCCAAATAAGTAAAGATCTCTGCCTTATTTAGTTGTAACACTAACACTGTAGAGTAAAAATTCCATGTAACATCACAGCAAAGCATCAGAGGAGCAGTGTTGTAACATATCTGGCTGTCAACCACCAGCCTATAAAAATACCCAGGCAGCTCTGTTCTTCTCTTGGAGTGAAGAAGAGAGCTATTCAGGCAGAACAATATTTGTTTTATTGACAGATTTTACTGTTATCTGTTACCCACCAGTGGGCTCCATTTGCAGTTTTCATCATAGAGTAATTGCTTATTATAGACATTAGCAGGTTGTTTATTTGAAAACTATTATGCTAAAAAGGAACAATCACATTACAAGGTGTGCTCTTTACAACTTTATTTGTTTATCCTCAGGGACTAAACTTTGGAAACCTCAAACCTTTTGTTACATACTGAAAGATTTGGAAGTAAAATGTCTGAAGTTTTTTTTCATGTTTGAGAAATTTGTCCAATAATCATCAGTAGTTTTATTGCTATCATAAATAACAGGAGCTGCCTCTGACAGAAGGATGCTCACAGGATTGAAGGCTATTCTGTACACAACCATTTACTTGCTAAGCAGTTGGAAAAATTATGTTGCTGCTGTATTTGCATATTTTCTTATTATAAATGTTACCATAGCTATAGCATACCAACTTTAGTATATTATTAAGCCCAAAGGGAAGGAAGAAACTGATTGTAGCATAACTTCCAAGGCTCTGGGAAAACACCTGTTTCCTTCATCCTTTGAGCTTTAGGGGCTTTTTAACCTCAGACTCACCAATAAACTCCCTTAATGATAACCTAGATGGGATCAGTAGTATTTACACATCCCAAGATTTCTAACAAACCAACAAGTACTTATAGCACAATTTCACTCCTGCAAGAAAATGCTTTCACTGTTAGCAGAGCTGAATTTTTTGCTATGCTGCTACTGTTCATTACTTTGCTGTGCTGGGGGTATTTGTACTATACATAGTATCACTTTCAGATAAAAATTAAGAAAGCAGTCTTGCAATGGGTAGTGCTCACATGCAGAGTAGAGAGATTTCAACCTGACTGCACACCGAAGCAACAAGACATTATTATTCATATTCCAGTAGCACATAGACCCAAATTTGGGATCACAGCCCAATGTGATTGAGTGCAATGTAAACACGTAGATAAAGAACATCCCAAAGCAAGAGGATCACATGTAAAATGATGGGAAAAGAAAGGGGGGTGGGGGGGCAGGGAGGGGAATAAAGCAAGCAAAGAAAGAAGAGCAGGCAAAAAAACACAGGGCAGAAGAAAAAACGGAAAGAACAACTTGCATGGGGACTTACCAAACACAACTCAGCTCACCTCTCGCCGTGGCTCCCTTTGGCAGCCATTGAGTGGAGGATGTGGCTTTGGATTAAGTAATCAGACAAGTCTGTGTAAAAACGGAAATAGAATAGGCTGGATTTTCATGTATGTTCACGTATGACTCATAATAAAGTTCATTTAATCTTATTCCAGTGTAAGTAAAGTGCTGAAAGAGGAGGTAACAATGCAGGGAATCAGACATGTTGTATCAAAATCGCCTGTGTCTGTGGGCTGGAGTCCAAAGCCAGCAATCCTGGTAAACTTTGGAAACTTTTACTCTTGAAATTGAGTGAGCACACCCAGATACTACCTGAACTTTCACTTCACTGACTTCATATGAAGAAAGATGGGCAGAAGGAGATGAATTCTTATACCGAAATTAAATTTCTTGCTGTAGTCTCTATAACTGTGTAGAGGCAAACTGTAACGGCAAAGAAAAGAGAAATCTGTAAAAGGCACAAAGTTTTGTTCTGAAGCCACTCTTCAGGAAGGAGACCTATCAGTTTACATGATAGTTTACAAATCAGTGCTTCCTTCAAAACATGAGAGATCTTGCTTCAGTGCTGCCTTTGTGCCAGAAAAGTCTCTCTGAGTAAGGGCTTCTCACTTCATAGCATGTGCAGAGTTCCTAGGGCTGAAAGCTCAGCTCAGTATCTGTGACTGGGTGCTCTTCCAGCCAAGCCCCTGCTCTGCCTGGTACTTAGCCCCCCTCAGCTGTGCCAGAGGATCCTGTCTGTGCCAAAGGACTTCCCTGTATCTGGAGTGGCAGGATAAAAACCAGTTTTAGACAGCTGAGAGCACACAAGAGCATGTGATGTAGTTCTATACTTTAAGAGATCATTTCAGCAACTCCTAAAAACAGGTCTGTGCCCGGTAAGGTTCACCCTTTAAGTCTTTAGTGTAAATTGCAGTGCATACTCTTCTCGTGTGTGCTTCAGCAGAATGCCAGGCTCACACCTGATCCAGCAGAACCAGGACTGGGACAGTCCCTTCTGCTTATCTTTGCCTGCCTGCCCCAGATTTTGCAGGCTACTCGTTTCACCCTGCCAACACACAAGGGTGGCAGCCTTGGGGTGACAGCTTTCCAACCTCTTCCTCAGCTACTTAACATCAGCTGGCAGAAATTCTTCAGAGATGGCAAGAAGGCTAGATATTTACAAGTGGTATTTATTTTTCTGGAATAGCAGATGCAGCCAGCTGCATGTTCTCTTCATCAAAAAGTCTTGTGATCTGAATAGCCTTAAGCCACTCTCCTATGTCTCTTGTCCCTCTTGATCAGCTTAAAAAAAAAAAAGAACACTCTGCCACTTTCACGGTGTGCTCTTACAAGCACAGTCTTGTTGGTTAGCACATAGAGTAAGGGATGGCTTTGAGAAGAGCTCTCTGTTCCAGCAGGTTTATATTTGAAGATGACAGTAATGAATAGGATCAGCCTGTTTCTCACTTGCAGGGGTGAGCCTCAGGCTGGGACAGGCAGTGCAGATTTGTGTCCAATTGTGCTTCAACACCACGGATTTAAGGCCCTTCTCTATGATTCACTCTCGCTCTAGGTGGTTGATAAGGCAACTTGCATGTGAGGTTTGTCTTGGTTTCCAGTCTAAAATCTACTGACTGGAGCTCTGGTCACAGTCTGGCTTAGGAAGAGACACCTGTGCTGGCTTCACACACAAGTGACTACAAGTGAAGAAATATCAGCAATGCCAAAGTAGCCAGGAACAGATGAGCTGAGGCCTCCTGATGCACCCGGAAACACCTGAGGGAAGTGAAGCCAGGCTCAGGCAGCTCCAAAGCCCTGCTCTAGAACTCCTGTCACCTCCCCTTGCAGCTGCCCTAATGCTTCTGCACAGGGTGTGACAGAGAGGGGACACCCTCCAGCTCACAGGGCAGGGTGACAGCACCTCCTCACTCCTCTGCCTCACCCCTGTGCAGCTGTTGGATAGGAAGGCAGTGCCCCCAGAGACACTGCCAGTGTCACCAGGAAGTTCCAGGTGTAGAGGGAATGGGAGCACCATGTCTCTGAACAACTGCAATGAGACATGATGGCTCAAAACTGCCATTTTAATTCTTGCCCAGCAAGGTAAAGCTTGCACAGAATACATTGCTGAAAATAACTTTTTTTTTCCTCCACTCTTTCCAATATCTTTTTTCTTCCAGTTTTGCTTGGGTTTATTTTTAGGCTGGCTTTGTTATCCAGCAAGAACACTAGGGGACCAGAGAAGGTGGGAATTTTTCTCACTGTTCAACAGGACTGAGCAGCCCCAAACCTCTCAACTCTAGTTTTGCATTACTGCCCTGCCTCCCTCTTGGGGATCAATTCAGCTGCACTGTTTGGGTTATGTGCTGGATACAGACTTAGTTCTCCTCCATTCTGCTGTTCCTGCAACTCCATTAAATTTCCACTGGGTATTTGAAAACAACATTATATATGTATATACACACATAGATAAAGACACATAAAACAGAGCTCTTAAAAGAGTTTACATCCTGGGAGGAAGCCAACATTGATTTCTTTAAATTCAGAGTAACTCCTGACTTCTGAAGGAGTTCATGTGTCTGAGAAGCAGCAGTGGAAATTTGTCTTTCAGTGTTTCTGCTTATCATTCATCAGGGTTCTGGAGTACATTCACATCTTTGTAAGGGCCTGAAGAAGCTTCACTAAAAAACCTTGTTCCCATTACCAAATCTGTTAAATTGTCTGAGGGACTGACTTGTGGGACTACAGATAGATCTACCATGTTCATTGGTCCTTGTTCCCCTGCTCCCCAGCTGCAGCACTCAGCTCCCATACAGCACCACTGCTGCTAAAGCCTCAGCATTTGATCCACTCGTTCACTTGTCACAGTGCAGAATGAGTCTCTGAAGTATTAATATTTTTACACAAGCACAGGAGCTCCCAGGATGAAGGAGGAATCTGGCACAGACGAGACAAGACAGTTTGTGTGATGGCCTGAGTGGTGAGAAGCTCAGGTATGGAACACACTGAGAACCTGCAAACATGCTGCTAATGTCCAAGGAGAAAAGGCTGGTGCCATAAATCACCCTGTCTGTGAAAATACTCTGAAATTACAGCATCAGCCTCTATATTTGGGAGAAAAACTATCCAGTTTCTTTAGCCTCCCTCAGACTTCATCACAGATGCAAAGAAAAAGGAAAGATAACAAAAAGAAATCTATCTGAGAAGCCATTTATTTTTAGTAGCCTGGACCTCTGGGACACAGTTCATGCAATTTCTCCTCTGCACCATTCCCCTTCTTGGAGTCATCACACTTAGGCAGTAAAATATCTAATTTTAGTAATTGTCACAAAATTGGCAACTCTTGTACTTCTGAAAGAGTTGAATATGGTGTTAGGCTAAGTCACAATCTGGCACCCAGGTCAAGCTGGGGTTTTTTTCAAGGTCAGAATTGCTTAAAGGCAGCCCCCAGAGATGGAGCCCAGATACTTGACTTGAACAAACTAGCTCTGGAAGAAATACATCCAAAATGAATGAGGTATCACCCAAAATTATGAACTCCCAGGACAGAAATGTCCTTTGCTCTTTGCATTAAGAACAAAAAGGCATGAACACAACAAGGACATTTATATACAGTGGGTGATGGGACACAAAAGCAATTAGAAAGGTTGGATTTACCTTCACTTGCTTCTTCTATTGCCTGTAACTGTCAGAGTTTCAGAGGAGGGGGATCCTTGTGCTGTTTTCCCAAACATCTGGGGCTCATGACTAAGGACTCTGCACGTTGTGTTCGGCAGCAGGGTGGTTTTCCATGTTCCACACTGAAATCTTCCCAGGGCAACCTCTGGCCACCATTTCTGCTTCCACCTGCCAGGAAAGTATCAGCCCTGCAGAAACTTCTGCAAACAAACCCTCTCAAACAGCAACAGCCGCCAGTGAGCAGATTATAAATGGTAAAGGAGCACTGAACAGTTCTTTTCTAACCAGAAAAAGGCTGCTGTCAAGTGATTTAATTTCTCAGCTAAATTGTATAGTAAAAAAGAAATTGCATGTAAAGATCATGTGACTGGGAATGAAAAGCCTCTCGTTGAAAGCTTTCATTTGCCCTTTATCACACTGTTTTGCTTCATATTCTATAAATAGCTCATGTGCACTGTTTTTCCTTTTGGCCTCATAACTATGAACTGGTTCCTCACTGGCTTTGCAGAGTCTGAAGAAAATCTCTGGAGAATGCTGTAAGCATATTTGATAGAAGTTCATAAGTGGATTAATTTCAGAACAGGACTCAGTTGGCACATTTAAAAATATATAATAATCAGAGCTGTTTGTAATAGATTCATCTCCTTCTGTAGCAGAAATCAGGAATCAGAGTAGCTTGGTTTCTGCAATCTGATTTTAGTTACAGTTAGGCTGCAACTTATTTTTAGTAACAAACTGTTTCCCCGAGACAGATTCGGCTGCTCATTAGCATGGGGAGTCTTCTCTACAAAAATATATATTGTGAAATTTCCTTTTAGCTTTGACTAGACCCACCCATTTAAACATAAACTCCATTCTGAAAAGACAGAGAAAATTTGATTATCCATCTTGTCACTGACAGACAATAAACATACTGAAAATAAATTGTCTCTCTTCCCTAAATTTTTTACTTAGTATCACCACACAGTTTCCCTTTAAAAAGGCAGGGAAATCTGTTAATCTCCATTATGAGCTTAATGAAAAGAAGCATAATTGAAAAATTGTTGTAATGAAAGAGAGTAAAATACCAGTTGTGTTGGATTTGTGATTTTATACCACTCAACTACTTCATCAAAACATTGGCTGGGGGAATCCTCCACAGTGACTCCTCTAGATGGGTTAATTGGCAGGTTGGGATCCAAATCATTGCCTTCATCAACTGATCTTTCCAGAGAGAGTTTAATCTGCTTTGCTTCCCATTTTGCCACTGGTGTCAGCCCATGCTGCTGCAGTAGCAGCCTGGTTTTACTTATTAATCAGTATTTTCCAAGCCATTTTTTCTGCTACATCCACCCAGGTATCCTTTAGGTATGTGGACTCCTAACACTCTGATTTCCAGTATCAGAAGTGCCAGCTCTGGTCAGGCCAAGGGCCCCTCCAGCCTCCCTGCAGCAGGAGGAGAGCTTTTAACCAGCCCAGGCTGTGGTGTTTCATGGCTATGAACGCCTGTTCTCCAGATGTGCTCAGCTGGGCTTGTTCAGGGTTACCCACAGCAAGCAGATTTACTTTGGCTCACCCCTGTGGATGATGAAAATGCCTCCCCTGCAGCACAACACACATCAGGAGATGATAATCCTGACACTGAGCAACCTCTCAGAGTCATGGTCCTGCAAAGCACAGCTCCTGCTGCACCCCACATCCTGGGGTGAAAGTAAACTTGCTTCTGCAAAATATTTGCTTTACTAAAGATGAACTCTACCAGGTGCTCAAAGGAGCTAATTCCAAAACTGGCAATGTCAGAGTTCAGATGTGCCATATGGCAGATTTGGAGCACTGTGGGTTTGGAGTTTTTTAATTCTTTAGCTCCTTTAGCCACTATTAACGAGGTGTCATGGTTCATTTAAAGTATTTTCAAGACAGACAAGCTATTGGACTGGATTGCTATCAATGCCTCCCTAAAGCTTCAACCACTACAATGTCCTGACTGTTCAAAGGTTACACAGAACTTGTAAAATTCGAAAGACCACTTATTCTAACTTTTTTGAATTACCAAAGGATGTAGTACATTTCCATACAATTTTCCAGAAAAATAAATCTTTTCCCTAAGAACACTGTTTATTTTTGTTATTTCAACCAGGATTTTCATATCTAATAACAAGAAATAAACCCCACTTTAAAAGTATGAATACAATCTTAGCAGTTAATTGTCATGGCATTACAAAAATTCCACTGAAATGGGTATGAAAATTGCTCAGAGCAATTAGTAGAGCCTTTTCATAAGCCAGGGAGTGCAACAACTCCTCCAATTCATATATGTTTACACACAGAGCTTTCACATATGTTTGATTTTGGAAATTATGTCAACTGGAGAAACATCATTTCCTGATGAAAGGACTCAGACTTCATAGATTTTTCTGAAATAATTCATAGATTTTTCTCTGAAATCACAGCAGCTGATTCAAAACTTCCTCACCCCCTTCTTGTAACTAACCTTGACCGTTTGACCCTGAGAGGTTTAACAGTTAATTTGCCTCTTCAGAAGAGGGGTCTGAAAACGGTGGATTTCAAAGAAAAACAGAGATCATTTTATCTTTGACATTAGTGCACATGTAGGCAGTGGCAACCTTCTGCTCGGGGTTTCCCTTGTTTCAGTTGCCTCCATGCCAGGAGTGCTGGTTTTTGAGCAGGAATGTGGCTGCTTAGCTCGCCGGTGATGTATCTGTGCAGTACCACAAACGGCCCCGCATTCTTGGCATATTTGGTGGCCTGCATCAGCCCCGCTTGGAACAAAAGCTCTTGTTTTGGACACATCACTGCAGACTGTTGCCTGATCCAAACTGTCTGCTTCCTTCTGAGCTTCTAAACAGAAATGACAGATCCGTTTGTAGTTTTTTAACAGATCTAGCCTCAGAAAACCTAGCTGACACTGCCTAAATAGGAGCTGCCTTTTGCATCCAGGTTTGTTTTTAATTTACAGCACATTCTCCAGCTGAATACCCAAAAGACAAAGACGACTTAGACATAAGCTCTAGCTATGTGAGGATTTTACTTGAAACAAAATTCGAATTTGTGCAATGAGCACAGGTGTAAGTGCTATTTGAAGGAGCAGTGCAAATGCTAATCAGGAAGCTGCATTCAGAACTGCACACCGCGGTTTCACTGGCATGTCTGGATATTCAGCCTATCTGTGAAGAGCCCTAGCATCTCCTGCAACGAAACAGCATCTCTGTCTCCCCATCCACAAGCTGCAATGGGGTAAAGGTTAGGTCCCACAGATTCCTTGTCACAGGCGAAAGGGAACAGAAAGGTGAAAACCTCAGATGCACGGCTGGCTACTTTCCCTACTGTTTAGGCAGACAGTTTTGGTAGGAATAGAGAGTAGCAATTCTATTTTGAGCAGTAAATGAATAAATTTAATCCTCAACTATCAAGGCAAAGCATTCTTTCTCAGGAGAAAAAAGATCTTTGAAGAAATCAGATAGAGACATTGAAAGGTCCCAGAGTAAGAACAAACATCTCCATGTCCTTTCTGAGAGGTATTTCACTCACCTGCCCTTTAAAATCATCACAGATTTCGTAATCACCCAAGCAATCTTTTCCAGTACTTGCTATCCCTGATATGGATTGTTGTTGTTGTGGGTTTCTTTCCCTTTATTTTAATGCCTTCTTTGGATATTTTCTACTGCAATTTAGTTCATTAATTCCTGTCCCATCTTCTGCAGGGATTGGAATCTCTAAGCATCATACTGCTCTTTTTTTACAGCAGCCTTTTCAGTATTTGAGGACTTTTGCAATTTTTCTTCTGGTCTTTTATTCCCTACACAATCCAAATTGTTTCAGGCTGCCTTCTAGGTTTGTTTCCTATTTGTTTGATCATTCCCTCTTTGGAATCTCTCCAATCAGCCCACATCATTCTCAAATCTACCAATCATCTTGGGATGTCCTCTTGGGACATTATTACCACATATGAAACCACGTTTTCCCAGACAGGTTTTAAAATGACATCTATTAAATTGAGGGTTGTATCTTCAGTGCACAGTTAACTTGAGTTATTTGCACTTAAGTTAATACCTCCCCAGTCAGCCTCACATCAGAGTCCCAGGAAGAGAGAAGCAAAAGGAATCACAGGAAATCATCTCATCCATATCCCATCTCTGAGGCAAAATGAAGTACAATATATCTACAGTCTTCTTGAAATACTCCAGCAGGAAAGTCATCATGACCTCCCTGGGCCATCTTCACAGGAAACATTCTAAATCCCCATTTAACCCTTTCTAAATCCCCAAATACCCATGTACCCACAACTGCCTCAGTCAGTTGTGTGTCCCCCTTACAACATAAACCCAGCACAGTTTGCCTTCAAGAATGTCATGTGGGATGGTGTCCTAGCTTGTCTTTGCAATTAGGTTCTACCAAATCTACTATGCACAAGTACAGAGTGGCATCATGATAATTATTTATCACATTTGTAAGGACAAGAAAGATTTTTAAAGTATCATCTAATGCTTTATGCCATTATTCGTTTTTAATATTAAATGAGCATTAAGGTTCTCTAAATTCTCCATGGCTTCTTCCCTCTCAGGTGCCCTTGCATTTTCAAACACAGGTAATGCATTTGTCTTCTTGACATCATCAGGAGACTCCACATTTCTTACAGAGAATGGCAGATAAGTAAGAATTTGCAAATTTTTCATATTGTAGGATATTGTATCATAGGATACAATAGGATATTGTATTCTGCTGACTTGCATAATCTTTCTTGTCTATCAAGTACACCTGACCTGTTCCTTTTTAGTCCTGTTTTTGTTAAAATTAACTGGTTTAAGCATCTAGTCATAATTCACCTTTTCTGTGGTGGTCGAAAGGAGAAATACATCAAAGAGATGGCCTATTATTTGCTTATTTCCATATTAAGCAATAAACTCCTACTTTCCTCCACTTCGGTCACTTAAGTATTTTCTTGCTATTCTTCCTTCTTCAGCAGCTGCAGTTCACTTCTAGCCTGAGCTTTCCAACTCTCCCTTATGTGTCCCTGAAATCTGCCATACCAGTCCCCTGAGGAGGAACACACCTTTGCCATCTTTTCCTGCCCGGCTCAGCGCAATAGGCCACGCTGCTGTCTCCCCCTGCCCTCTCTCTGGGATTGTGAGCCGGGAGCAGCTGCAAAGGGGCCCTGGAAGGCCCCCAGGGGTTGGGTTACTGCACGGAATAACTGCGTTAGCAGCTGGGAAACTGCGCTGCCTCCAGCCCGGCCTGGCTGACCGCAGGGACGCTTGCTGCAGTGCCAACAGCACCATCCTCACCTGAAAGGCTCCTGCTTTCCTCTCAGAACCTGCACCCCCACAGGTCCTGCATGGCCAGGGCAAGCCCAGAGAGCACCATGGGAGACATAAGTGAACGCTTCCCTTCAGCTCTGCCAAAATGAAACAAAAGCAACAGGCGACACAGCAGAAACAGGCCTCACTGCCCGCTCGCGTTTGAGCTCCACTGAGAACAAAATGGGTAACAAAGTTTGACTCTTTGAAGATTTGGTTGCTCCTTCTCTGCTCCTTTGTCACACAGGGTGCACAGGAATGCTCCTGAGCCCACAGAAAATCCTCAATCCACCTCTTAATGAGACAAAAGGTTTCAGGGAAACCCAGATGAAACAGGACAAGGCATTGCAATACAGCCAGAAGGACCCTATCGATCTGCTTTACAAATGGAGAATACTGAGAAGCCAATGTAAATAGGAACAAGCTGCAAGAAATGTTCTGTAACCTTAAATTAACTACCTAAGAGCATGGCAGGCATCTTGCTGATAGTTCTGCATTTCACATAGCTCCTACAGTCATACAATCCTAGCAGCTTCAGTGGGAAGGAAAATGAAATCCTCCAGTCCTTCGGGAAAATCACAGTTTATCTCTAGAAAGCATGAAGCTGCAAATCTGAAAAGATGCCAAAGTTGACAGTTAACTGCCACATACTACTGGAGTCTTTTTTTCCGCCTTCTTCTTAAACTCTTTCTTCCATTCCCAGGCCAGACTCGAGTTTGGAAGTCAGTGAATGAATTCCACAAGTACTACAGTTTGTACTTTCCCCGACAGCTCAAAAGCGGAGGTATCAGATTTCACAGCCCTGTGAGGAGGCTGGCACGGCTTCAAAGCGCTTCTGAAATACCTCTCACTTTATCCTGAGGAGACAATGGCCTCTCCGGAGGGACCTGCAGCCTCCCAGAGCCCACTGTGACACAGTCCCAGCCCCTGCAAAGTAACACCAACACAGCGGAATTTCACAACCTTGTGCCAAGGCAGAACTTACCTGTAAAGTCTGAACCAAATCAGACAGCATTTGCCATCTCAACGTTTTTAAAGATGTCTTGGGCCTGTCATGATTCGAAAATGGGTTGGATCCCAGTCCCATGTTGGCTTCAGTGTGCTAGTCCTGCTGGAAAGTGAGTGCTTTCAACAAGTTCTTTTAGTCACCAAAAATAGCTTTGTACTACGTTATCAAAACGACACAATCTTTTAATTTTTCTCCTGACTGCAGTTAAATTTTAAAGAGATAAATGGATCAATTCCAGAATTTATAAAGACAGGTCTCATAAAACCTGAATTATCCTGAATTATTTCAGAGACAGCCCTTTTTGAAAGACATTATTTTCTCCTTTCTCCTTCAATGTTAACAAAAGTCAACTTTCCTAGTTCCTCACATAGATAGAACATGCAGGATTTTGTATATTTTTGCCAATCCATTTACAATCAAAAGCTTTCACTCCATCTCAGAAGTGGTTGCAAATATCACCTCAATAGAGAGAAGGGCATGCCAGAGAAATAGATTTTTACTAGTAGTAGCAAAATGAAATGAGAAATAAGAACATAAGAAAAAATACAAATAGATACATAAAAGATAAATAGATATAAATATATCGAGATCAGCAAAACTATGTAAATACTGCACTGAAAATATCCTTCTAAGCTCCAGGTCAATGGAAAATTTTAATTTATAACTGTATCATGTGCAACAGAGCTGCTGCAATTCCAAACATGACAACTGGGTGATAGATGGTATTTCCCGTGTTCTTATACACCCTAGTATTTCAGTTATTAAATGACAAGCTGAAAAACAGTAACACAGAGACAAGTGACAATAAAGCTGGTGAAAGGATTAGTCGAAATTTGTCAAAGTGTGATGGAAAATATGGGAAGAACAAAACATGAGCTGCATTGGTGCTTGGAAAACAACAAAACTCAAACCACTTGAGAATTTGAACCAAGGTCAAAATGAAACACTAGACACATTGACGAGGCAAGATGGCACATATTTGGATGATCCTCAATAGAAAAGCTTTCTAAGGGAAAGGCCAGCTGAAAGCACAGCAGTCAAGTGCTCCATCATCCCCTCTCGCTCTTCAGAACCCACTGGAACAAACTCTGCGCAGGCAAGAAACAACCTCAACATTGCTGCTCAGCCATGTGTCTCCTCACTAAAGAGCAAGGAGAAACAACTGCCAAGTTTGCAAGTTTTCCAGGAAAAAGAACTTACCCTGATTACTTAATCCCCTTTCATCCTGTTAACCTGGTGCTCTGCCCCTGCTCTAGTTCAGTCCAGCCGTGGGTGATGACCAGTTCACGTGGCTTTGCTGCTGCACTCTCCTCACAGCACTGCCTCACCTGAGTGATTCATGCACAAAAATCAATGGAAAAGACTTTTCAGTTAAATTTGCAGCTGGCTCCATCAACTCGTGCTGTTTTTTCTCTGTGGGGCTGGCAAGGCTTGGGTGTTGAGGAATCTATCCTGCTCTGTTGTTCCCATCCACAACTGATGTAATTGTATTACTTCAAGTAGGTCATGAAAGTGTTGAAATTGCCTTTGAGAGACTGAGCCCTTAAGCCACAGCAGAGAAATGAGCCATTTTTAGGTGATGTACTGAATTTGGGAATCTCTCACCAGTACTGAATGCAAAGCTGATAAACCCAACATCCAGTGCATCTCCTTTCACTTCCTTTCCAATAATCTCATCATGAAACCTTTATGTTCTTCTAACTTCTAATGCTTCAATGACATTTCAAGCTAAAACACCCAAACACTGTAAAATCAAGAATCAGCTGCATGTTCCTTGAGGCAGAACAGTCACAAAATCCAAAGGCAAAATGAAAGAAGGATCTTTGAGGATACAGTTTACTTTCTCTATTGAGTCCTCAAAAACAGCAATTGGGGAACCAAGGTTAAAAAAATTGAATTATTTTGAGATAACATTTTAAAAACAAAAAAAGTAGAATTTGAAAACATAGCACATAATAAAGATCAGCCACAAGCCACAGTACTGGCTGCAGTTTCAACTTATTTAAACTAAAGTATGCTGTCTCTTTTCCAACATAGGCTCTATGAGCCCATATATTGTTGAGGAAACTTTTTCCCATGAAACCATTCCCACTCCAGTTCAGAGATAGGCATTATGGTCAAGCCATGTTTCTAACAATAATGTTTGGTTTGGCAAGTTGTAGTGTGGTTATCTTGGCAAACAGATGCTTTAGCCTATGCCATTTATTTGGTCCCAGTACATTCCAAATTATTGTGATGAAACTTCAAGTGTGATATGAAGGGAAAGTCATAGCTAGTAAATCACCTGGAAAGACCCATAAAGGACAGGTCTTGATGGCCTCACCCTGCCAAAGAAACAACACTGGTTTGTTGATCTGTTACAAATTAGAAATGCTTACAGTAAAAGCAGGGGTTCTTTTTATTGCAAGAAGTTAAGGAAATATATACAGCAAAAAGAATAGTAATATGACCCTCCAGCAATGCTCACCCTAAAACAGAAGGATCATAACTCTGAAGAGCAGTCAGCACTTAAGTTCATAAAGTTACTGAGGCAGTTGTCACAGCATTTCCCCTCTCTCTCTTTGTAAATTGTTATTTATGTGCACAGACACACATTTTTAAATATGTGGATTTTTAACTTAAAGGTGAGAGTTCACATCAAGCAGGAGGAGGAGAAAGTTATTTCTTTATCAGCACTATCTCACTTCAAGAGAACAAAACAGAAAAAACACTGCAAATGGCAATAAAACAAAAAGAAGATATTTTAGTCCTGAAATGATGCATGATAGTTCATGCAAACATGCTTTCCTTGTGGTGTTCTTGATAGGTTTGCTGCTTTTTAATGGTGCTGTAACAATTGCAATGCTTTTCCTTCAAAAACAACTCCTTTTTTCAAACTATTTACAATATTTTCAAATTATATAAATCACTTTATATAGACCTGAATACCTTAAGAAGCTAGTTTCAGAAGTAGGAGCAAATGGCTTGGTTCTCAGAAATGTGCCATAACCTCAGAGCCCAATGGAAGAGACAGCATCTGTCAGTGCCTTGCACTTGTGAAAATCAGGTCAAGTCCAAAAGCTTCAAATAAAGATCCTTCCTACGTCTGTCCCATTAAAGTAATTTCCAATGAATTTATAAAAATCTCACTTGCTTTTAAAACAGTAAATAGAAAAAATTCGTAGTGCTTAGTTTCAATTTCTATTCACACAGTTCTTCCCCACAAATGTTCAGATTCACCTCTCCAGCTTTAAGCTGTCCTCAATAAGAAATGCAGACATGAAATCCCAACTTTCCATCTTCCCCCAACACAAACACTGACTGCTCAGGAGTTAAGAATAGCAGCAGCAAGCTGATAGAAAACTGGGGAAAGGACAGTATTTGACAATTAATGCTTGGATTCACAGCATCATCAGGATAGCATAACTGACAGCTAATCTTAGATACATCTATAGGAAATTTCAGTATTTAATTTCTTTCACTGCACATGGAACAGGAAGTATTACACAATGACTACAGTTAAATGTAAATATATGGCCTCTTAATTTCACAAACATTCCTCAGATATCATCTGAACAGGTAGGCAGATTTATATGTATTTGTCTTTCCCAGAAGACATCCCTCAAATCAAACAGCAATAGAAGAGGATTATCTGATTTCCTGAGCAGCCTGCTACAGAAGCAAGAACCATACACAGACCTCTCTCACATGGACAGAGGTCCAGGTGAGCTTTCACCTGCAGGAAAGCAACTCCAAAGTTACCTTGGCCAACAGAAACTGTTGCACTGTAGCCCACCTCACTATTGCGTCCTGGGTGAATATTCAACATCCTCCAAAACACAAACAGCTCAACATTTCCTCCAATGGATGAACATCCAGCTTTAAACACATCCCATAGGACATGTGCATCTTATCAGAAATCAAATCATAACCTGAAGCCCACACAAAACCTATCACGTCACGTAATGCACTAATGAATAAATACCTATGAAATACAGATGTTAACGCTGCTGTGGGATAAAAATAGAACTGAGTTTTCAAGGACAATTAGTGACTTCTGGTTAAGCTGCAGTCAGTGCTATTGGAGCATTTACTGTTTTTACACATATACATTCATACACACAGACTTTCTCAGACAGTCACTGATGCTTTTGCCATTTCCCCTTTCCTTATCTTCTGCAGTTTCACCTAATTCCCTTTTTCCTTCTTTTTCTCTTGAATCAGAACACACATACACAATAACGTATTTTAGGTCCTCCACAAAAGAAGAAACAAACACAAATAACTTGCACTACTCTCTGCACAGACAAACACACTGCTTTGGACACTGTCTTTTCTTTCCAGCACATCAGTTTCCTTCAACAAGCTGCACTCCAGCAAAGGACTGGAAAAACACATCTTGAAAACAAATTAATTAGCTTCCTACAAATTAATTTTTTCCTTTCTGTGTTCCTAAAGCTTTTATCTACAATTTCCCCTTTTACTGTTAACAATAAAATTGATTAAAGACAAATTACATTTCTGTAGGCATTGATTCGCTAAAGCTTTTGACAGAGCCCATTCCGGATGCATCTGATCCGATAGATCCTGCTTGGGAAGCTGCCACGGACTCCAGACAGCGTTTGAAGTGCAGTTATGCAATGGATGCCACAATGCCCGAGCAGGCAAATTAGCGGGCCTTTACAAGGGAGCCTTTGGTAGATGAGCCATTCACACCGCTCCGAGCTGGGCTCTGCGAGCAGAAGCTGCAGCTCCCTGGGCACGGAGCGGCTCCGGGTGTGCTCAGAAGCTGCTGCACAGCGACCACAAAAGTGGTCATTGGGAGTAGTTCAAAACGTTTCACAGGAATGCTTTGATGCTATCCAGAGCAGGGCTACTGGCCGGTAGCTAAACTATAATTATGCTGGCTGGATCAGAAAGTCAGGGTTGAGTTGCAAGAATTCCCTTCTCGGCTCACCCGTTCCAGACCTTGATCAAGGCCAATGTACTTTTGGGAAAGTTCAGTTCCAGTGGAAATGTAAGCCTACAGCTGAAAACCTCCTGGGTTCAGTTTTTGTTTTAAAATCTAGGTCAAGTCATTCTCGTAGTAGTGGCAGACTTTCCATGCAGGTGGGGATACCCTGTACCCAAGAAGGTACAAAGAAAGAAATGTTTACAAAAATCTAACGGTAGGTGTTAAAAAAAATACCCAATGAATTAGCATCAGTTCATTATAAGCTTTGTCTCTGGCCTGACTACCATCTGTGATGGGGATTTTGTTATGCAGTGAAACAAGAGCAAGATAGAGCTTTAAACAATTGCCTCGAGCACACAGATCCTGTGTTTATTCCTAGGAACATATTCATAAATTATGAACTGAAGGAGGACCACTTGGACTGCAGAAAATTACTTCATCATGACATGTTCTGACTGCTCTGTGAGCAGCCAAATTCCCCCTTGTTTTGTTCAGGTCTGTAACCACGGTGCACCTGAAGAGCAGCACTGAAGTGGGTGTGTCAGGGGTGAGTGATCATCAGCGCTGGCATTTCCCACCAAGCTGGGCCCGGCTGTGACATCGCCCTTGCAAACACTCCTGCTCCAGGGGCAGGACAGCACTGAGCCCCAGCTGAGCCCTCCTCTGAGGTCACTTCTGCTTAGCAGAGACCAGGTAAGGCCAGAACCACACGAGCAAAGTTAAATTCAGCACCCAAGCTCCACTTGGATCATACCATTTTCCTGGTATGATGGCAGTGGTGGACTTTGTTAGGCTTTTCCCAATCCTTGCTGTCTGTTTTTTGCCTCACTGCATCCCTCCATAAACACAGTTCAAGCTTGAGCCTAGCACCCAGCTTTCACCTCCTTCAAATTCTGCTGCTGGGAGGAAGGGTGACATCTATTCTCTGCCCTCTAAACTGGATCTAAAACAGGGCATCAACTAAACAATAATTACAACCTCCAATGTGTTTATTTGCTGTGTGCCTCAGGACATTGGTTTATGGAGGCCTGTGCACAACATACTGTCACACCTACCCCATTTTCAGACAAAAAACCTGGCAGGGAATCACAAAATTTTTCCCCTTACCCTCAAAGAGTCTTTATGATAGTGAACATCCTTTAAGCAGCCTCATTTTAAGTGTCACCATTAAAACAAAACACTGCACAAAACAATACACTAATATCTTATGGACTGCTTCATATGGTAAAGAATTACCTTGTTAATTCAGCCGTCTCTCAGAAATTAATGCTTTTTGTTTTCTTGTCTTAGGAAGTCAGGGTACCTTATTGTGTTTGTGTATTTCTGTTCACTCTGCCATATATCACCCTGATTAATTCTGGCAGTGACAAAGCTGGAGAAGTACTTTAAAATCATGATCATATAGAGGCATTGCATTTTCCTGCAGCAAAATCAGCACTCCTGTTTAACTCTCCTGACCTTTCATTTCCTGTGAAGGAGCACAGGAGGTAAAACCTGTTTCTGAAGGTAGTGCCTTTAAAAGTTTTCACAAGTTTGTTTTTGAATTATTTTCCCTCACAACAAATGAAAATGCATTCAATATTATACCTAGAGAGACCACAGTACTGCAATGACACCAAACAGCTACACTACAGGTGGAATTAGGCTAAAACACCAAGCAAAGTCAATCTAAATTTATCTTTGTCAACCTTTGAGAGCAACAGAGAAGAAACCATGGAATGCAAATGCTAGGGATGAGAAATCTGACTTGTTTGCTGGGTAAAGTTTGCTTTGAATAAATACGTGGAAATACTGAAAACAACTAAATATGCGAAGATGACAAAGGGAGAATTTAAGCACATTGGACTTGTAATTTGCTTCCCTTGAGTTTCACTTCTTGTTTCCTTCTAATTATAGCTCCTGAAATATTTTTAGGGAATAATTATAATATAATGACAGTTATCTATGTCAATTGTAAGTCATAGATGGCTTAACTCCTCTTTTTAAGAATTGGCCTTAACTATTTTCAGACTAAGCACGTACTTCCTGTAACTTCCCAAAATAACATTTGGCAACCACTGGAGCTAAAAGAGCTGCTGCTTGCTGGAAAGTGACACTTGCAGTGTCTACACAAAGATCAAATAGAAATTTATCAGAGAGCACCTATTTGAATATCTGTCATGACACAATCAGTCATTGATTTTTCACTGACAAGGTACTGAAAGTCACTTCTACTCAGCACACACACAAACCTAATAAGCAGCAAAAGAACCTCAAGAAAACAAACAAAAAAAAACACCTCAAAAAGCCTTTAAATTCTTATGGGTTTGAGCATAGCTCTTCTCAAAAAATCTCACCTATTCAGCATCAATTTATGTTACTGTTATATATGCCAAACATCCTGCTTAAATAATAAGGTTGTTAAGCAAATGGACTGACAAACCCACATCACAGTTATGACATTATTTGCTTAGCAAGGATATGTGATTATTTTACAGTGATGGAAGTTTCATTAGGAAACACTTCCACTGCACTGCCAGACAGCCAGGTGTGCAACACATACTGTGGGAAAGAGACTCTGATCTGCACACCAAGTTCATTTGGGATCCCATCAAAAAGAAAGTCACATGTTTTCTGAGCCATTGGTCTTCTGGTTTCTTGTTTCTCTTATTCTAAAGCCTTTATTCTAAAGGATAAGTTTAATAGGATGCTATCTCACACTGGAATGTTCTGCCTTTTGAGTAATGTTATTACTGTGAAATGTTCTAAATTGTGTTTATTTAATGATGTTTAAAAAAAACAAACAAAAACAAACAAAAACAAACAAACAGTGTGTTCACTTTTTATTTCAAGTGAAATCATTCCACATATCTAGTCAGGAACAAAATTACTCAAGCAGGTAAAACCATCCTAGTAGTCTATCAGGTCTTCATTTCCAGCTGAAGATACCAGAGAAGACCAAATCTTTTAAAATCAAAATAATTCTATTATGTGGAAAAATAATCTTATTTCCCCCTCCTTTACCCCTCCTCCCCCAATATTTATGCTATAAGCCCATTTACTCACAGTAAAACTGAAGAGCCTGTAGTTTCAGGACCTGCTGCCTACTATGGCAATTTCAAGTTAAGGATTCCACACTTTTCCCTGTTCTTGGGTCATTTAAGTTCAAGCCAATGCTGCTCACAGTATGTCTCCAGAAAGTTCTGCTGGCTTGTTGTTTCACTAAGGCAGCATTGTCCCCAGAGTCAGCATTTGGCAGTCAAAGAACATTCAGGTGATAAAAGTGCTTCACAGAAAAGAGCAAAGCAAAGGAAAAGTTCAGAAGGGCACCAGGAGCTCGCTGGTAAGGTGAAGAGGTGAGGAGCTCAACAATAAGAAGTTCCCTCCTTGAAGCATCCAAGGGAAGAGGTATTAGGAGGAAGAAAACTTGCTGACTGTGACCTTAAAAGAGACTTCTGTTTTGACAGGGACAATCGTAGGCATCATATCTTCAAGGAAGCTTTGAAGATCTGCATTTCATAGAGCTCCAGCTCTCACAATGAGACTGCTGGAATAACAAACACAGGCTCCCCAAAGCACTTATGTGTCTGAAGAGCCATTCTTAATTTAAGGATACACTTGCTTTAAGCTTCTGTGTTTAGTTTATAGGCTTTGTTTAGTAGAGATCACTTTGATGAACCTTTAGCGGGCACTGAACTCCTGAATAGCAGCAGCCGCCTGAGTCAGGGATAAGCATGACTTACACTAACAGATTACAAAGAAGAAGGTTGAGAACTGCAGATCCGGGCTTGAACTGATTATCTTCTGGTGAGAACACCTGGGCTGTGCAAGTTAGAGTGAAACTCAGGAGTGGAAGGGACTAAACACAGAAGGAAATTTTCCAGCAGCTGAGTTTTCTGAGTGAGTGGCATTAAACAGAACAGAGCAAGCACTGAAGTGGACACTGAAATCTGGAGGGACAAAAAAGGCTGGGCAGTTCTGCTGTTTTGCAAGGACAGTTTCCATAGCTTCCTTACCAGCATTTCTTTGTTACCCAACACTACAGAAGTTAAGTAATTCTTACTCATTACTTAATCGCCCTAACACCTCAATGAAGAAGGTAAAAATTGGTTTTGTTTTGCATACGCAAAACTAATCCAATAATACCAAATTATTTATTCACATTCATATAATGCTTTGGAATAGGCAAAACTAAACAGCTCTTATTTTAAAAATAACACACCAGGCAAAAGTCTCTTGATCATTCACATCCATGTGTCACGTTCAGGCCCTTCTCCTTATCTTTCACCTCAGATGACAACCCTCAGGATTACCCATGACTGGAAGACTGGTGATGAGCCAACAGATTACCAGGCCACTTCACACAGCCTAACAGGGAAGAAATCCAGGCAAATTGCCTCCAGGCAGATTTAGGACAGAGAATTTCAGCTTCCCTTTCCCTGATCCCGCTGAGGTGGCACCGACGTGTGGCTGAAGGAGACGGACACTCTCCACCAGCGGGCTGCGTTCCCACAGTCACAGGCCCGCTGTGAAGAGGCTGCAATAACTGCAAAACACGCTGCTGATAAGGGCAGAGTGTCAGGAGCAGCCACATCACGGCCAGGTGGCTGAGGAAAGCCAGACCTTGTGGGAAAAGGGCGGCTGGGCAGGAGGGCAGGGAGTGCTGAGGGGGAGGAGGGCCGAGTACGCAGAAGCAGCGCAGAGGCCTCGGGGCTGCCCCGGAGGAACCAAACCCCACTGCAATGGAACCACAGCGGTGGCTGAAGACACCACTGCAGTGTTAGAAGGCAACAGTTTTTCTCTGAAGTTAGTAATTTAAAGGACAAATAATGACTTTTTGGCTCTGCATGGAATCAAATGCATGTTCTGGATTGAGACCACAACCACAGGAACTGGAACTCACCTTACTTCCATCAGCCTTTTAAAAACAAACGCCACCCTGGCCTTGACTTCAAAAGACACAGCCTGAGGAAGAAACTGTGACAAGATCGCCTTGCACCCAGCTCAGCTGACTGCAGAATCAGGATGTGCCAGAAAGCTGGGGTTTGTTTTGCTCTCAAACTCCTGCCTTAATCAAATTTCTAAACAGTTTAAAGACAAATGAACTGCTGTTTTAAATTCACAAGCTGAATGTGAAACAGTAAATTGACAGATAGTTAAAATTATCATTTCTTCTTTCAGTCTGTCTTCAAAAAGGTGGAAAACCAAAGCACTACCACTGCAATGATGAAACTGAGCAGGACAGTAGCCATGTCCACAATAACCTGAGGAGAAAACCCCTGACATTTCAGCTTTATTGTATTTTATTGACAGCAAAAAATTCACAACAAAACTGACATTTTATTCAATCTAATAACTGGTTATTACAATTTAAAAAAACAAACACAAGCAAACAAGAGGAGGAAGAGGTCTCACTTCCCAGTCTGAGAGATGGACCCTGGGAAAAGCCCCATGAGCAGATCCATGTGCAGCAGGAGGGACTTTCTCCCTGCTGACATTCCAGGAGGGTTCAACCATGACATCCAACAGCAAAATGGTGCCAGACCGGTTAATACAAATGAAAAAAATAAAAGTAAAAAAGAAAGGCACAGATTGTGACAGCCATATTCAATACCACATGCCTTTGAATGGACAGACAGGAGCAGAGCTGTAAGTCACTCTTGCTCTTCAAAAATTAGTGGTAAAAATATCAAAGACATTATCTGGTTGTTTTAATTTTTTATCAATTCTGTAGCAGCATTGCTGCTCTAATGGTTTTTCCTTGCAATGCTCTATCCTCTACAAACACTGTAGGCAAGTTCTCCAGTCAGATCATTTTCCTCAAATTAACCAGCACTTCAATTTCTGTAGACAGAAGTAGGGTCCAAGACTGGTGGAAAAAGCAGAACCATTTCATCAAGCCATGACACAGCACAGCTCCACTTCTTGCTGTTCTGATTCAATACAGTTTATCTGCCTACAGATACTGATTTCTCTGGGAGGTATTCAACATCTACAGAAGGCAGATTGGTTTTATTTAATTGACGTCCATCTCCAAATACAATTGTCAAGTATTCTAATACAGCAGAAACAGGAGTTTCGGGGATCCCACCAAGCAGAGTTTTTCCATAGGTTGTGGAGTGTTAGGGGGACTTCCCAGCAGTTTCTTTTCCATGCCTCTTCAGTAATGTAAAGTTCCAATTTTCAAACTATCCACCAATTCAGATCAGGATTCCAGAATGGCACAGAACCTTTTACCAAAAAACCTGTCCCCAGCAAGCTTCACAAGGCACAGAGTGTTTGAGTTCTCCCTCCATCTTTCCCTCTTGAGGCGTTGCACTCAGCCTTACTCTGTCTCACAGCAGACATGCAGAGTTCTTGGGCTGTTTTCTGTGACATCCAAGCCTGGCCACTGCAAGCACACATTAATATTCAATTATCCTGTTACTGCTATCCTAAATGTAGAGCAAAAGCTTCCAACCTGAAAATATTTAAATACAGAAGTTAGCATAAAACCTGCTTCCTCAAGTAGTCATTGAATGGCCTCCACCTTCTTTCTCCTCTTACATAAAAATGCCCTTTCAACATACATGTGGAAATCACAGATTCCTCACTTCATCTTTTTTGAGAATAGTATCACCTTAAAGAAGCAAAGACAAAATAAAAATTTTTCTCCAAACTGAAAGTCTTGAACTTTCTTTCACTTTTTTTTTTTTTTTTTAAATGGGGATCTGCTAAGTTCACAAACAACTTATTTACAGCATCTTCAAAGTCACATCTCAATGAAAATACTGATAGGCAGATAAATACAAAGTGAACTGGACAAGGGTGAATACTGTCACTTCACGGTATTTACACTTCCTTATCACCACAGAGCTAGCCTCAAAGTTTGCCAGCAGAAAGAAATCAGACAAACAAAAAACCAACCCAAAAAAACTCCCAAAATAATCTGCACCCAAAGACGCCTTAGAGGCCACACAGAAGATGGGCGAAAATTTGCCGTAACTTCTTTATTTTCAGTATTGTTTCTTTAAACTCAAATTTTAAAACTGATTCAGGTGAATGAAGCTGCAGAAGAAACAGACTGATCCAGGGAGCAGTTGAAGGCTGTAGTCAAGCTGCTCCCCAGCACTGGAGTCAGCGAATCACTGCAGAAACAGCCGCGAGGCTGCTCCGGCTGCCGCGCTCAGCTGTGCCGCGGTTACACAACTGACACACGGCACAGCTGAGGGCACCCACTCGGGCACACTCTGCTCCTGACCAGCCCTGCAGTGAAACACAGGGCACCAAAACAGCTTCAGCTCAAAGTCAGCTGGGCAGCAAGATGGACACACTGCTTGGTTCTTAAATATGCACCAAGTAAGGCTGCAGTACCAGAACATGCTTATAAACATGGCCTGAACTCTCTTTTTGCTTTCTGAATTTGTACTTTTACTGAAAAGACCCTAAAACAACACTAGGGAAGACATGGTATATTTTAAACACTAAGTGAAGAAGTTAGTATCAAATACTAGAAGGTCACTAGAAGGACAAAAATTTATTTAGAGTTCCACAACATACACATCAACTCAGAATCAAACTGAGCTTGAACACAGCAATCTTTGCCAAAACCCAAGTGTGTAAATGCTCCCTGTGCTCCTGGAGACTGCTTCAAATGGTTTTTCCAACCTCCCTAATTTTCAACCAATAGCACTAATAAAATGCATTCAGTACAGAGTTTTTGAACACTGAAGCTGTGCCAGTAACAGTGGCAGAAAGGAACTCAAATAATAACCAGAAACTTCCATTTGAAAAAAAAATTAAAAGCAATATAAACTCCCAAGCATCTGAGTTTTACCAGCTGATCTAGGACTGGTCCCATGTGCTCATTTTCAAACTTAGAGAAATGACAATCTATTCTGTGGCAGACAGTGCAAAAGAACTCATAAAAGGATAAGATAGTATAGCACAGTACTGTGTTTTTGAGGCATTTATGCTTTAATTTAAAAGGGTTTAGTTCATAATCGTATATTTATTAAAGTTTGTAATTCATAAGAATAAAAATCTATGCAATAATCAAGAGTTTTAAGTTTGGTTATGAATGCAGTTTGTTGCAAAAGTCTTTTCCAAACACTTCCTGAACAGGCATCTTTAATTTTACTTAGGAAACAATAATGATTAACATGCCCTATGCACATTAACATCTTTAACAAGCTCCTTCTCTGCCTGTGTGTTATCACTAACATGAATGGAAGCCCACCAGATCAGCACTATCCTCCCTGCCATCCCTAATGACCACTGTCAATTCCTACACTTTTGTGGAATTCATTTTGTTTTATGAACAAAATTTGCTCACAGAGGTATAACTGTGAAATACTCCTCCCAGCATTAAATGAACTCACTGGTGGCCTTTTAAACCTTAACAGTAGCTTCCAGCACATCCAAACTTGTGATTTTAGGAACTGCTAGATTCTGCAAATTACCCAGAACAATGCAAACACAATGGATATTAAATGCTTTTCTATGCAAGGCACTTAAAGACCAACACAGGCTAACATTTGGCAACCAAATCAACACAGTGAACATTTAATTTAATTCACTAAGATGAAGAAGACTGGGCAAAGGAGTTGAGGGTGAGTTGTTCTTATGTTTTTACTTCAGAATATATGCAAGCTTTCATTGCAAATAAACCCCATTAAAAAAAAAAAAAGAACAAAAAAAGAAGGCTTAAGATAAAACTAAAATGGATAACTTGGAAATTTAAATACTGGTCTGATGCACGTGGCTTTCTTTTTAAAACAAAGTGCTGCCTTCTTAGGTATTAAAGGTTCTTTGGAAAAATCCACATCACTGCTCATCAAGGGTAACAGGTGAGCTACTCCAGATCCACTTGCCCCTTCCTACATAAAAAAGCAGCAAAGCCTCTTGTCTGCTACTGCTTGGTATCAGAACCTTTGGGAGGAGACTGCTCTGTCAGCAAAGGCCAAGATTTCCAAGGCAGCCCTTGGGCAGGCACAGGTCCCTCTCAGGCTGCAGCCTCCCCATGCACCAGCACCCTCACTCTGCCAGCATCACCACCAGTTGTTCCCAGTGAATCTGGAAGGATTTAAGCATTCTTAAACTGCAAGTCCTTTCTTAAGTGAATATTTTGACTTCACAGGGTCAAAGTGGTTTTATATGTGCAGCAATACCAGCACAGCTAAGAGACTAGTAAGCCTCCAGCAAAAGGAGAGGTGAAGAGCAGCTGTGCAATGGCCCCTTCATGTATACTGCAGTCAGAAGTGGACACCGCACCAACCACAGCCTAATCCCAGGCATCATAAACATCTCAAGGGGAAGAAACCCCTGCTTTGAGGGCTGACAGCCTTCCTGCAGGGAGAGCTGCTGCTGTGCCTGCCTGCCTTTTCCTGATAACAAGAATTCTTTTGAATGTGCACTAGTCCATGGAGCTGCTTCGTAGAAGCAGGAGGGACCAACGGGGACCTGACATGGCTTCAAATTCAATTATCACTTCAACAACATTTTACTTGAAAATCCATGATCTCAGTATTTTTCCAGTCCCTAAAAGAATTAAGACTCTGCTATGCACGAAAGAATTTTCATCTGCACAGAATCAGCGTAAAGCAGAGGAGTGTCACAGAATTCTTCCTTGTCGTGCCTCTTGCACTGATTTCCAGACAATCATCTGAGTTGTGCTTTTTGAATTTTATGCTGAAGTCTTGCTATGGCTTCCAAGTGATTTTACATGCTTTGACTCCTTCTCCTTAATTCAGTGAAAGGAGAGCTGTATCCTGAAAAGTCTCCAGAAAACTGAAACAAGGGCTTTAGTGAAATAATGCAAGGAAGCATACTCCCTTACTCCACCTAATTACACTTCACTTCATTCTTAAGCTATGGTGGTCCACAGCCATTTTCAATGACAAACCACAGAAACATCACAGAAACCTGGTGGGACAATTTCAGATGTTTGAGACAGCTTTCCAAGGAAATAAAAAAGACCCAAAATCCACTACAGCAGATAAAACAGTATCTAGTTTATTACATATAGAAAGAGATTTCCAGAATTTACAAACACCCACATTTTCATTCCAGGGAAAGAGTCAATTTAAAAAGTTCACCCTTTTTTTTGTTTTCATTTTGCTTTGTGGTTTCCTGTTGGTTGTTTTTTTTGTTGTTGGTTTTCTTCTTTACAATATATACAATGGAAGACTTTGATTTCTTTTTTCTGATTTTTTTGTCAGTTCCTGTGCAATTGATGAATTCAAGTTGACACTTGTAAATACCCATGTACAGTAATGTTTGTCTTCATTGCAGTTAATACAGACTATTATTTTACAAGGAGTACAAAATTATTTTTCTTTTGGAAAGAGTTCAGCTGAACGTCAGGGTTATCTTACAACTGATAGTATCAGTAAATATGACTGTACATCAAGGCCCAGGGACCAATGACTTGTATTATATTATTTTCTGAATTACAATCTTAAAACAAGAATAGTACCCTACTCTATTCTTAGAAGCCTTGTTTTAAGCAGGTTCCCCACTCTGTTTACAACAGAATATAGTATACCTCAGTTCCACATCAAAAAAGATGTGCTGTAGGAAAAGTTACATTTTAATTAAAAAAGTACATGTATAAATCAAAACCTATGTTAAATATTTAATACTCTTCAACCAACATTAAGTTTTGTATGTAATAATTTACAATGATGATTTGTCATACAGGTTTTCAGCAGCAAATGAAGTTGTGTAAATGTGCTAGTAAAATACCCATTCTCACCATGATGTAGTGGTGGGCACATCAGTTCATGTGGCCAGCTAAGTCCTTATGGTAGAGGATGAAGAGAGACTTGTCCAGGTGTCACAGTGCTTCTGCTTGGCACAACACAGGATGTGCAGCTCAGTCAACAACTCCTGAGGTTTGTGTAAAGTAAACAAACTGAACTGGATGCATCGTACCCATTTACAGAGGAAGAGGAGGAGGAGGTGAGGTCCTAGTTGTGATAGCATGAAACATTTATAGTCTTGATACCCATGAGTTTAAAAGAAGGATTTGGTGAGGTTGTGTAGGTCATCATTCTGAAACTGAAAGAGAGAAAAAATTAGCATCATGAGCGCTTTAAAACTTTTCTGCAATTATTTCCCTCCCCCTCCCCTTTTTTTTTTTCTCTTTAAAAGAGTTATCATTCAAACTGAGTGTTAGCACCTTGAAAAATTGTGGCATACACAGTTGAACTGTACTCAAGCATGTGAATCCCAAAAGCATTTAAAACAGATGTTGGCAATAAAATTCAAAGCAGTCAGAAACACATTTAGAACTTGCAAGAGATTCACCTAAGCAGAAACAATTTAAGTGTCCATACTGATTAACTCTGACAAGCTCCTGTAACAAGAGAAAGAAAAGCTCCAAACACCAGCCTGCTGGTGGTGTTTTTACCAGCTACAAGAAAGATCCACCGTATGCCAGGCCCTTCCTGGCCACCTGCAAACACCACTGCTGGCCTGGGAAGGATGACCAGGGAATGGAGCATTCAGGGTGCAGGATCACCATTCCCTATTTGACATACAAGTTCTCAAAAAAATTGCAGGTAGAAAATCCTGGTAAAGTCCATAAATTTATCTACATTCTGCTTCCCTCTGAGAGAAGGCTGGGTGAATAACAAGTTCCTGCAACCCCAATAATGCACAGCACAGGTTTGATGGGGATGAATGCCAGAAGCTGCCTTTGGCCCTGTCCCCCCAGTTCTCCTCATCTGCTGCAGCCTCCCTGACCCAGGGCACAGTGCACCAGTCTGGGTCAGCAAGTCCTCTGGACTCTGCCTTTCTGCTGCTTCTCCCCAGCCAGGCTGTCAGTGCCAGTCCTGACCAGGAGCAGGGCAGTGCCCAGCAGGATGCACTGGGGGCTGGATGGCCTCATGTCCTGCTGGCAGCTGCTCCAGCCCCCGTGGGGAGCACGGTCCCTGCTGGGGGACACAGAGCTGAGGTCACACGCTGGGGCACCAGGGCTGCCTCCCACTGCTCCTGAGCTCCTGTGGCACTGGCTGGCCACACACACAGCACTGGTGTCCCCCACTGCCCACCACCCCTGGGCCTCCCACACCACAGCCCCAGCTTCTCTCTGCACAGCACTGACACACAGCCAGATCCACTGGGGACTGAACCACACAGCACTGAAATTAATATAATTTGTCTTTTAACTGGGGCTAGAGGACTACCAGCATTTACATTTCAGTAGTTTTGCTAAAATTTGCTGAAGCAAGACTCATATTTTACATAAAAGTGTGTCTATTTCTATGTTCAACATTAACTGTACTCCTGAAAAGGCAGGTAAACAGTGCATTTTCCTCAGTACAAATAAAGGCTTCCCATAGACACATTGAAGTGAAAAAACTGAAAAGACCTCCTGTCCTATATTCTTTAATTGCACAAGAAACAAAATTTACTTTGTGTGGTCCTTCAAGTGAAAGGAAAGCCTATCCCTGCAAATGATGTGTGGTATGCTGTGAAAAGTCCCTGGAGAATTATCTCACAGATCTCTTATTTACTTTCAACTTTCTTCTGCACTCACATTGCAATCTACTGGAATGTTCCTACCCAAATATCTATACACAGCTTCACATAGCTGTGCAGCTTTCAACTACATTTGACCTAAAATTAGCCAGTAATGCCATACTTTATTAATAAAGACAAGCAACAAAGGAAAAATGGCTTCATTTAAATGGAGGAGCAAAGTGTGCGTGATGTGTGTGCTGCATATCCCAAGTGGGTGTTCCACACCCAGCTCCCATCCAGCAGGGCTGGAGGAACAGCTGGGTGCCCCCAGCAGGGCCCAAAGGTCTGACCTGCCCTTCACCCACAGGGCAAGTGGAAGAAACAGCTTTTCTACATGGCCAGACTTGGTTCTGCTGAGAGATTTTAAGAGCATAAATAATACATGATTTGCAGTATCAGGGCCAAGTTCTACACCTCTTCACCAGTATTCAGGTCATCTAAACTCAAATACATCATGTATTGAACAAAACGGCCTGTCCCATCCAATTCCTCACCAATTCCATCAATATGGCCAAGAAGTCATCTCAACCACTACTGGAGGGCATTTATTCCTGGATTCCAAAGTCAGAAGAGCAGAGGAAGAAAGAGAGTAAGAAGTCTATGGGAAAAACAAAACATTTCCTAGAGGAATTCGCTCAGAAAAGAAAACTGAAGAAACCCACAGTTACAGAAATCCAAACACTTGTACATTATAGTCCTGCACATGTGTAAAAAGAATGAAAAATCCCAGAAGCCTGAAATACCCAAGAGTTGGAGACAGGATGAAGAGCCAAAATCATGTAGGACATGACCTGGTACAGGCTGAATTTCATACAAATGTCAGCTGCAGGTATGACAGGACACAGGGGCATGGAGCAGTTTCAAGCTTGTACTTATACCTCCAGATCTTCAGCAGTACAACATAGAACTCTGTCTGTCACCCCTTCCTAAAGATGTATTGGTAGCTTTTGTTTTCTTTAATTTTGGGAAGGGAAAAAAAAGTCAACTAGGATCTTTGCTAAGGACCATCTGAAACTACTGATTGAAATTAGTGGCTTTCATACTCAACTCCCCTGACCAATCTCTTTCAACAAAACACGAACTGAGTACCCGAGAATGACAACCCACACTACTGCTACAGTACAGTGGTGCCTGTTCTGTCTGAATGCACAAAGATGTGTAGGAAACAATCTGAGAGCAAGGCTGTTCCTCTGAGGTCACTGGAAATACACTCAACCTATAAATCTTGGATCCATTATGTGTACCTCATGCACAGCCAAAAGCCCTATCCTCAGTTTTAGCATACAAATGTTCTTTGCTTGGACTTCAAAAGAGTATTTCCCAAATTTTTGACAGAACAGTCTGAATCTCCTCTCTCCTCAGTGAGCTATTGCAGTGTGCTTTAAGGTGAAAGAACCTTATTTGGACATTAAGTCATCAGTTGGATACCTCCAGCCATCAGCATTTCCTTAACAACACACAAAACAGTGCAGAAGACAAAGTGTTTTAATAGAGAGTGCGAGGACAGCAGCGAGCTGAGGTAAGGATCATTAAAACTACTGACATCACTGTTGGCAACCCGAGAAAAGGGAAAACCTGTGTTTAATCTATTTCCTATTCACCACAGGTTTCAGCTGGAGTCCCCAATAATGCAGTTTGTGGTTGACTTTATGGAAAAAGTTAGCGATGCAAGAAAAATGTACTGAAACAAACAGGCATCTTTAAAAGTTCCTACAAGGTACCTCTGACAAGTAGTCTCTGCTCAACATCTGTTACAACACACATGCAGATAACACTGATGCACGTTCCAGCTGGCAAAGCTTCCTTCTCAAATCTCTTAGTCCAGGATGGATACAGCACAGCTAGCTGCAGTTCCTATTACAGCTGAAATCTCATTCTTAAATCCAGTAACTAAAAATAAGGTGCTGTTTCATTTTATTTCCATTATTGGGGAGCTGGAGAAGAGTACTTAAAATTTTGAACTAAGAGCAGAGTGTCTAGACAGCTTAATATATCTTTTCTGAAGTTAAACAGAATTTTCATACATAATATAGATGTGTTGCTAAACTACACTAAAAGTGTAATCCTTACTCCTTCCTTACACTCCGTTCTCTTTGAAAGTAACCAAGGAGGAAAAAATAAAACAAAACAAACAAAAGTGAAAACTCAAGCAATGTTCCAGCAAAAGGCTTTCCAGTAGCCAGTTTAAACTTCCATTTGCTATTAAGAGCCAATAATGTGTCTTGTCCCTAAAACACCAATAGAAATGCCCTTTCAAAGGGTCATTTAATTTCGAAACAGTCCAATAACATGAAGTTGCTGTTGAAGTTCCACCATCATTTCAGCAAATAAATGCAACTACTTTGTCACTGATTAACACAGCAGGGCAAAACACAGCTCCAGGCAGCAGACCTGCTCAGCCCACTGTGACACCTTTCCAGTGTCAGCTGGCATCTGTTTAGGAAACAACTCCACAGGTGACAGAGGCAGGTCAGTGAAAAAATGGTTCTTGACTGAAGAAAATGCAGATTTTTTTTCTGAATCTACCAAATGAGGATATTTTGCAGCTCTGCCATTAACCTTGTTAATCGAAACACATTCTCCAGAACTGTACCTATCCCATCAACACCTCATTTGAAACCATGAGCAAGGACTAGTTGAAGACTCCCTGTCATAGTTACTAGTTATAAAGACAGGGTTTTAATAGTGCATTTGTTTTTTACTTTAGGACCATATAGATCATCTTATTCTGCGGAGATTAAGCGGTGGCTTCCCACATAATGAACAAATCTAGCTCATAGAAAATAAAAAGCTCATGAACAAAAGCTCAAAACAAAAGGAGAGCCACTATGAACATCCTCGGGAGGACTCCACCAGCCGAGGTCTCCGTGCAGCTTGGGCACCCTTTGCCTGGACAGGTATAAGGGGGTGTCTTTAGAGATCCGATACAAAGTAAGCACTTTAAGAAGTCTTGAAGAACTCATTTACAGCTGGTCTTGGTGACACCTGCATGAGACGTGAGCCAACGAGAAGGAAGCGGTGACACCCACCCACGAGGCGAACCCATCCCCGATTCCGCGCTCCCCACACGGATGAGCCCCACAAGCAGTGCCTGCTTACATCCTCCCCGGCAGCACTACCATGCACACAGGCACGGGAAGCATCTCCTTCGGATAAATTAAAAACACAGACCAAAATTTAAGCTAGCTCAAGTAACTCCTTTTCAAAGAGATGCAAATAAGCTGCAGCGCTTCCCCACTCCCAGCGACGCCGACAGAGCCAAGGAATGCAGGCAGGAACAATGGCTGCTCCAGTGTGTTAATTGCAGCCCCGGTCTAACAAAAGCAATTCCAAACAGAACCAAACAAAGTAATTACAACATTGCTATTTAACTTGACAGGCTGTAATCTACATTTAATAGATAAGCTTTTCTTCCTTGTACCCCAAAACGCCTATTTCAGCTTTTCCGTGAACGTCTTAAATGGGGAATTACTGAAAATTCGGTTTCACCAAGTCCTTTTCTATAAGGCAGAATGACTGAATTTGGTGTTTCCACCCGGTTTTGTCTTTACAGACGTCATTCACTGCTGGAGGAAGGAACCTAAAGACCACTTACAGGTGATACCGTCTTTCTGCTGCTGGTTCAGACAAAGTTCATGTACAGCACTGGCACAAAAAAAGGCCATCCACACTACAGCAGAAAATTCTTCTCTTTTCCCCTGAAAGGGAAGGTGGGAAAAAAACAACTATGAGACTTTAAAAATAAGATGATGAGCAGAACCAGGTTTTTACATTTAAGAACCCATTTCCTGGGATGTAAGTACAGTGGGAAAGCACAAACTAAACCACACACATTCTTTGGATGAGCTTCTGCCCAGCAAAGAATTCGTATGTTTGATTTCAGCTTCACTGCATGTCAACCTGATTTAAACTCATTCCAGAGAAAGCTCAACCCATCACTGAGGTCAGCAAGAAAAGCTGCTGCCACAGACACAACGCCAAGGACTGCCTGCCCCGAGCACCTGGCATGGGAGAGAGTGAAGCTGCTGGAGGTCAGATTTGCCTGGTTCCACCAATAAAGAGGACACCAGTCAGCTCTCTGCACTGCCATAAAACATACTGGAAAAAGGAAATCACAAAGTTTCTATGTAGAAAAAATATTGAGGGCATCTCCTGTTCTACTACATAAAATCAGTAGCAGTTAGGGGTTTGAACAAGACTGATGATCCAAATACTGAATTTCTGATTAAATATTTCATCTTTTCAATTTTGGAAAAAAACTTACTGAGTTTTTTTGAAGACTAAAAGAAACAAAATACAATTAAGTTTAGAAAGAAAGAGCTTAAATTCAATAGCATGTTTTGTAAAGAAATTCTACAACTTTTCTTGTGGTGGCACAGCTAAGCAAGCCATAAAACAAAACAAGTGTCCAGCAGTTGCAAGTTACAAAAATCCAAGATGCAGTCTGTAGGTTTGTGGCTGTTTGGTTTCTATCAAATGAAAAATTTGGGCAGATTCTTTCTCATTAAAAGGTGTGATGCTATAAACGCAATTCCCATGTTTGTGTCTTCCAATTTTGTAAGGACTGAAGGTCTGGATCTGTTCCTTCCTTTACTAATAATCCATCTGAATAATCAGCTAAAGGTTGAGTCCTGCTTACAACAGAGAGAAAACCCCTTTGTTTCAGGACTGAAAATAATGATGTTACTACGAAGCCAGGGATCTCATGAGATCAATATTCCAAGTTTATCCCAAATCTTCTCATAATGCTCCTCTAATACACTTGGCAGCACTGTTTGTGTTTGATATCCTTCAGATAAACCCACTGCTGGCCCAAGGTCTTCTCTCCTCCCCAGACTGCAATAATGAGAGCAATATCACACCCTAAATGTGCACCACCTAGTTAATAGCTTCAGTCCTCACAGGGCAACACTGCTTGTGTCTTTAAGATTCAAATAAACTTGCAAATTCAACAAGTGGGATCATTCATTATTTTGGAATTTGTACTGTTCAGCTCACCAAGTATGCAGAGTCTAAACCTGAAGAATTTGTGGCATTCACACCTCTCATGATGACCCAATAATCCACACACAGTTCAAGAAAGCACTGGTGAAGTACACTGTGTGGCTGTATCCTTAAAAAGAAAACACTGCTCAGTTTCTATCTTTATCAAACATATAACCAAATAGTGACAATATTAACAAGGGGAACCCAGAAACAACTTCATTATGCAATTTGTTCTTCAAAGGAGCTTTTTTAGAACTTCTATCTTTCAAATTAAATTACTTTAATGGCAGTTTCAAATTCAATAAACTCACCAATGCTGGGAATCATTACAACTGCTCTTGACCATAGGGAACCAGATGACCTGGGTGCCTTTAGATGCACTCACACCGTCTCAGCTTGTCGGCAATTTAAACATACACAATTAATTTTGATCAAAATTGAGTGCACTGAAGCTGTGCTCACATTATATCAACTAAATTACATCAGCAGTGGAGCTCAGCAACACATTACACCCAGTGTAGCTACCACACAATCAGAATATCTCTCAGCTGCTGAATATCCTCATCTTTCTGTGAGTCTGTATTTCACTTGCCTTTCTGGCACTCTGGGCTGGTTCCCCATTCCAGAAGCCAAACCATATCACTTTCTCCTGTGCTCTTCTGACCCAGCTTTATAATGCTCATTCTCTGACAGATTTATTTTCTCTGACAACATGTTTAGACCCCTAAATAAATAGTCTAAACTGCCTTGAAATTCCTTTCATGATACATGCTAAATTGTGAGAATTACAGCTTAAAGCAAGGAAGCAGTCACACCATTGAACTTTGCTGGAGCCATTTTCCTCCCAATGGACAAATAAGGGGAAAACGCAGAACAGACAGAAGAAAAATGGCATTTAGGAAGGGATACAGAAGCCCTGCAGGGGGATAACCTGGCCAGCTGACCTTCACTTTGAAATTTTGCCAGTGCAAATTAAGTAGCTAGTCTGCAGCACGTCTGGGCAGCAGCATAGGAAGGAAGTTCTACAGTGATTTTGGATGAAACACTTCCTCAATTCAAAACAACAACGCATTAAATATCAAAAAAGGTTAATAAGGAGGTACTGGAAAACACATTGTGAAAAGCATGCCAAGAAAACAAAGCAGGGAAGGGATAACAACAAATGAAATATCATACAGTTGACAAAACTGTACCAAGAAGTTTGGAAAGCCAAGGTAGAAGGAAAGAATCCATTATTTTGAAACCATCTGCTACTCCGTAATATAGAAACAGAATATACAGCAGAAACAGCTGAAAACAAATTAGAAGTTGTGCTTTAATAAAGGGAAAGGAGAAGGCCTTTAGTAAAAAGCAGAAAGCAACAGCCAAGTTTGTTACATCTTAAAGCTGGACTCAAAAACAATGTTTAACCACAGATTTAGTTTTTCACCAAGATACTACCATCAGTCTGACATTAAATGAATTACATTAACTGCTTTGACACGTTGTTTTCTGCTTTGTAGACCAAGATAAGAAATCCTAGAAAACTACTGATGTACATCATCATTTGTTTCAGTATGAATGCATTTTCATGTACATCCACATACATTCACACTTTATTTCTAGTAATTTGCACTCATTTGACCTGACCTTTGTACCTTCCCTCTCTGCCCTAAATTGTAAAACTTCTCTAAGAGTCACATGGCATCTTCCTCTTCCCAGCACTTCAAACCTGGAGCTCAGACTCCTCTGACACTTAAGCTGATAACTGGAATTCAAAGCATCAGCCACAGTCAAAAGCTGCCAAAACGAAAGTGCTGTGGTTGGGGTCTACCACCTACAACCAGTTGGACAAGCACACAACCACAGGCAGAAAGACCTGAAATCTAATTCTGCCCTTGGTTTGCTCTTTACTTTTACTCAAGTTACTCTGTCTTAGTCTCAAGGAAAAGATAAAACCCCATCTACTTCCTACATTAAATTTTATTGTGAGGAGGAGGAAGCCGTGAAGTCTCAAGCATGCACAGTCACTATAATATCTAGGGAATCATTTTTCTGCCCTACTCCTCCTGTGTCTCAGTGCCTTGCCCGTGAGCTGAGAGCTGCTACCTGCCAGCAAAGTTCAGACTGTGCCAGGGGCAGACAGCAGGGTGGTAATGTCCTGACAGTGCCCACATGAAGACAGACGCAGGGCAGCATCTGGACAAGGTGCTATAAATAAAACACTGAGCAGCCACACACTGCTGAGAATAAAAAGAACTGAAAAAATGTCTCATTCCTGGATCACTCCTACAATCTGAAGAATATGTTCTGAATGGGAAATGGATGTTTTGTGCTGCATGGTCTGAAACTACAACAACCCATACACACCAGGGTGGGAGGCAAAAGTATCAATGCTTAGAAAAATAAATAACATTTGACTGTGACTACATACAGCCAAGCATTATTCCACATTAAAACAGATCTATAAAATTAAGTAAACTCTACATGCAATAGAATTTTTAGCTAGAGAGAGAAAAAAAAGAAGACAACAAAATTCCAACATCAGAAAACAAGCCTTCACTGGTAAAGCAAGAGCTCTACCCCTTCTCCTCCCACTGAATTAGCAATCAACCCCGGACTGCAGTGGGATTCACCTCAAAAACAATGCTGAGCACTTTAATGAGCTCTGAGATAGTCCATGCTAAACTATTCATTGCACCACTTAAACACTGAAAAACTTGTTTGTATATAGATTAGGTTTTCAGAACAACTGTCATCCAATTTATTTCCTGAAACCATAGTGACAAGAAAATACTAAATATAGGGTGATGAAAGGGCACAAAGGAAATACAATCTCATTCAAAACAATGAAGCTATCTCAAGTTTGAAATATATGAGCAGAGGAGGCAGCACCTGACAGGCACGTGGGGAGGGGGGAGCCCTATTTGGATACAGCTGTGAATTAAATCCAAATTATAAAGACCAATTAGACAAATCAAATATTTTACTGATTTTTTTTTTGAGTTTCATTCAGTGAAATCTTAAAAGCCTGAACGACTCCCAGTATTACATTTTAAAGTTACTAACAGCCTAAATGGACCAACCTTCACTTGTTCAGTTGCTGTGATTTCAAATGGGAAACTAATCAACAGTCACATTAGCTATTTAATTGCAACACCAATCTAGCATTATGAAACTGTATAATTACACAAGCAAAAGTCAAACTAGGTGAAAGTTTTTCTCATCTCTGAATTTTCAGTCAGATATTTTAAACTTTAAAAAAAACATGCCACATGAAATTCTTTCCATATAATGAAAGTTGTTCACAAGAATATCAGTAAGAATTTCACCAGATGACAGACACTGTATTATTGTCATACATAAGTCTTCCATAAGTTGTCAAATCCAGCATTAAGGATAACCCTTTAGAAGTTATTAGTATAAGTCAATTGAAAATTAAAAGCATATAGCAGCACAGATTAAAGGCTTAGCATACACACTAAAGGATCTGTACACAATATCACATATTATTAAGGAGTCTTGGTTAATCAGTGACTGAAAACATCCTCTAGACATTAATCTTGACAAAATATATAAAAATCCAGGCTTATCATGCTGTATCACTGCACTTTACAATCTCAAAATCTGGAAAGTTCTCTGTTCTCATAACCTACCACACAAACTTGTACCACTGGCCACCCAGTCCTCTCACCCATGAGAAGAATCTGTACCTAACTTGGCCTGCTGATAGTGATTACAAAAGTACCTGATGATACATTTGAAACTCTCCCCAAAAAGAAGAGGAGAGCAGGGCGGTCAGCACCCATGCTCAACCCCTGCACCCATCCCCTCATCAGCCCAGCACTGCTGGGCAAACACTCCAGAGAAGCTGCAGAGGGGAAAGGGCCAGTTAATATAAGAGAAAAATCTACAGCAAACACAGCTTCATTAGTTCCACTGCTCACAGATCAGCTGTTTGTATAAGCAGTTTTGCTTGGAGCAGTGTTTTGTCAGTATTATTACTGTTATGTTATGCAAAGAATGTATTAAATTCTTAAATATTACATGAGATTTAATGGATTGTGTATCGCATGTGGGAGGTCAAACAAGGAGGGTAATGTTCCATTCAGCCTTATAGATTAGATGTAACTTAAAAAATAAAAGCTTGCATTATACTTCAAGGAGCAAGTGCAAATCAAAGATATACCTGAGATGGAAGAAGGCAGCCTGAAAGGTAGAGGGAAATTATAAAATAAAATTTTAAATATAATTTAAAAAATAATCACTGGTTGTGACAAGCAGCAGTGCAGTTTTCAAGACATTTTACAGCTCAGTCCCTTTTAAAACAATTTCTGCTCTCAGAAGCTACCTATAAATTCTGCCTGTGTTCCCCCCATTCAACAGAATATTGCATTGGTTTTTTAAGTTTTGTATACATTTGGAAACTCCCTGTACCTCCAATGGCAGGCACTCTGAATGGCCAAGCTACACTAAAGACGACATATGAACAATGGCAGAGTATCCCAATTTCTACTTTCCATCTCTATCTTCAGGCCAGAGCCAAAAATATTCTAATTGAAGGTGCACTTCTCTTAAATGAAGGTTTTAATTAAGATATAGCTAGTATTTTTGTTATAAAACTTCAATTTTCATGGTCTTTTGGGGTAAAAAAAAAAGTACACATCACAGCAACTGAAGAGATTTCAGTGTTATTTTGTACATCTGTTTTCCAGCAACAGCAGATTTTTCATATTATTAAAGCTTTTCTGAAGATATATTTCATCATTTTGCATCACTTAAGGAACAAAAGAGAACTCTGAAAATATGTTATCATACAAAAATATGAACTTTGCAGTTTAGAATTCTATCAGAAGGTATATTGCCTATCACATTGTCCTGTAACATGCATTTTCTACTTATCACACATACAAAAGGTAAGAGTGTAACACCATGGCCTGTAAGTGTGTATATACAAAAAGGAGCTAAAATAGGCTATAGTAGCATGAAAAAAGTAGTTTAGTTGCATTACTGGACAAAAAAGCTCTCCAAAACCAGGACAGTTCCCTGCCTTGAAAACAAACACCCTCTCCCCCAAACCTCCATATTGTCAGACAAAATTTATGATTTCCAGTTCAAATCTGAGGACTGTTAGAAATAAGAATTATAGAAGGAGAAGGGAAAAACTAACTACAGTTATTTTCTACAGATAAATACATCCTATATTGGAAATTATTGTTTTTCTATTACATGTTCTCCAGTCTCAATAATTGCGTATTCCTCTCTCTCTAGTTACCAACTATGCATAAGGTTTAATGCAATGTTTAATTTGAATTAAAAATCATGACAACTAGAACTCAGAGGTTCCTGTAGCATCTGCAGTCATTTTTTTTTTTTTTTCTACAGAGACAATATGATGAAAAACAAACACAGGAACCTTTTCTTTCTGTCGAAGTCCTGCTATTTCAGCAAGAAAAAAACTGCCTTTCAAACTTCGTTTTTGTCTGTGATACTCTCCCAGCTTGCAGTCCTGGTTGCTAAGAGAAAAACACCATCAGGGTCTGTGAACGCTCACACAGTGGGAGCCACAGCTTCTTCAAATAATACCTGAAGGTGTAACAAGTTCTACTGTCAATGCAACTTGGCATTTCTCAGTCACTCAGAGTATTGACATAACAAAGTGTGGCTTTCAGGCAAATACACCCCCTGAAATGGAGCAATTGCTTCCTTCCAAACTTCAAGGTCACTTCAAAATATGCAAAACATCAGCACTATCTAAAGCAGTGGTTGGAAGGGATGAAAAAGGAATGAAGATGGTTAAATTCTCTCAGCTAAAGCTTTCCAGTGAATTTCAACTGGAGAGAGACTAGTAACAAGCATGGGAAACTTCTGCCTTAAGCACTGAAAATTGTCAAAAATAGGAGCAAATTAGATGTTCTGCTATTTTACCATGCAAAATATAGACAATACAGACATTCATATGACTTTTTAAGTGAAAAATCTTCTCATAATATATATTTGCAAAATAATAAGCAACTTAGCTAAAATACCCTGAACTTTCTTATAGGGTAAACAAAACAATTATTTTAAAGTTAACTCATCTTAGACTATCAGATTTTTGCATAATTGTAATCACAGATTTTTAATAAAAAGACCCATGAACTTCCCATCTTCTTCTACATTTTTATTTGTCAAGTTTCTTCCAATGAGCTCAGGAATGTATCTATGTATGCTACACTCTTATTTTCTCTTCTGTGCTCAGATGACTCTTTTACTGATGCTTGAAGTGTACTGTCAGACATTCAAGAGAGGACTAAATTACCATTTTTTTCTGCATTGTTCTTTCAGTCAGAGCAATCTTATATCAACAAACAGTAATAATACATTCAGATGTGTAAGATTTCAAAGCTGTGGATTCTAAATGTTGAACTGGCCACTACAGTTACATGATGTATTTGAGATTCAGAAAATAATAACCCAATTCATTCAACAAAGCCATGCTTCATTGAAAATTAATGGAAATGTAAGAAAGGAAAACAAGGGTTTGGAAATATCCCACAGCTGCAATTTAGATGTAGTGATTAAACCAGGGAAGTACACAGATGTCTACTGACATTTTGCTTTAAAACACTTAAAGAAGACTTTCTCTTCTGCTTAAGGGTTTACAAATCAGATTCAGTTACAGGAAAACAATGCTGTAATCTTCATTTACAACAAACCCTAAATTTAGTAAGCAGAAGTCATTAGTAGTAACAAATAGATTTGAGCATAAAGAGAGGCAGTATTTGAACTATGGGAAAGGCAGTGCTGAAAGCAGAGGCTTTCCACTCCCACCCTTGGATACTAGCTGCTTCTTTGGACTTCCAGGACTGTCTCAGTGCAAGTATTTCTATAAGCTACTATTGCTTTTCTTTCCTTTATTTAGGAAACCAATATGCAACTATAAACTATGTTTATAAAATTATAATCTATATTCTGTAATATGTAAACAAGTGCCCATTAGTTAGAAGCCACAGATGAGCATAATATTAGACTATAATAGAAAACAGATGCATTTTCCTGTTCCAATTGTTTACACTGCCAAAGCATCCAGTCTTTAAGATATTCTCCATACAAATCAAAACATGTTGTGCCTTAATGAAGGACAAAACAACAGTAGCTTTAAAACACTGCATTCCCTGTAATATTCTGCAAACTCAACTGCAGCCCAAGTAGACAGGATTGCAGATGACCCCTTCCACCAGCCTTGATATTGCAACCATATTGATGCATGTTTTGATGTGACTTATCCCACTTTTTGCCTCCATTTGCCACAAACTGGTTTTATCTCCCCCTCCCTCTACGCACACAGACTGATACATGTAAGTATTTGCACACAACACATTCAAGCACTCTTAGTTTGTTGATATAGGCAAGCATAAAGCAAAATTTTTTTCAGCATTTCCTTCAAATGTCTACAGTATGTGGTATAGTCCAGCTCCAGGTAAAAATTATGTGCAGATTTATCAATTGTTAGAAAACTGTGAGCTCCAATGTGAGCTCCAAGGCAACCTTGCAAGCTTGCAAAGGTTGCATCACTCTTTGTCCTGAAGCTGCCTGCAGCTTCAGCTTTTGAGAGGTAAAACAGGAATACTGGAGTCACTTGGCACTTAAGGGACATCCTTTGGGTGAGCAGCAGTGTGTCAGTAGTTTGAGCTGGAAGTATTTTAAAGTACCACCTTTTGCCTTCACCTGGAACAAAGCAGTTCAAGTACCATTGTAACCTGCATTACAGCCATAGCCAGAAGCTGGGCTAGACAAGGAGCTAAGAGGGGAAGGGAGCTTACAGAGAGGCTCAGGTGTCTTGTGAGAATACACCTTGACTTTTATTTTCAGTGATTTGATGTTAATCAGAAAAAAACTTACAAGAGGCTCTGGTGTACACAATACAGAAATCAAACTACGTTAACAAGCAATATTTAGTTTTCCTATGGTTTTAAACCACTCTCTGAACTTGGTGGTGATTGTTTCTGTGAAGATCAAATAAAGCATTAGCACCCATATATGCCCACATAAAATAAAGTACAAATTAATCTTATGTCTACACACCTAAATAATCCCCAAAGCTTCAAGCCCCTCCATCTTACAGGCTGTAAAAACAACATGAAAACAGCAGTCATTTATAAATCAGTATATCACTGGTTTACCAAGAGGGAACCAGTTTAGAATTACTTCCTTTGACTTAGAAAATAATTTCTCTGTTCTTCAGATTAAGTTACAGCAGAGAGGCCCCTCCCAGCCCCCCTTCACCTGTAGATTTGGCCCCTTTTTGGCTCAGCAAACTTAACTGTACTCCCTGCCCCACAACTTGCAGCTCCTTCTGCAGCTGGTATTTCATTTTTAAACCTATCAGCTGCATAGCAGGAAGGCAAAAATATAGGAATGGATTGTTTAATTTTGAATTATATTATCATTTATGAAAAATACTGACTATCATTTTGAAAGGCCATTACTAAGCACTTTCTATCCACAGTGCAGAGCATCTCTAGCAGGCCCTGTGTCTCATAGTCTTTTTCTACCACTTCATGCATACTTTTCTGTAGGAGAATGGATTACAGGCAACCTTGCCCCTGATAAGTCACAGCTGTGCTAATTATCAAAACCAGCCTTGCCCTTAGGTCACAGCTATATCCAATAAGGATGAGTGTGATAAAGGAGTGGGTTAGCTGGCTGGGAGAGGTCTAACCAAATGGGAAGAGAACTGCTGCTGTGAGGGTCTGCTGGGAGGTCAGTCTGAGCCTGCAAGGGAAGCCTGCAGTGGGACTCTGCTGGAGCTGGAGTCTGCTGGCTGAGCTGTGAGGAAGAATAAACTGGGACTTTTTCAAGCTGTTGGACAAGAGTGTGTGTCTTGTCACATTTCTTTCCCTAACACGAGGTCTGCTGTGACACCTTTCTTTTGGCAAAAGCAGCTACTCAGGTTCAGCCCCAGGCTCCAATACCAAGTTAAAGGGGGTGGGTGTGCACATGTGCCTGGCATGGATTCCAGCAGCTGGGAAACAGCCGGACACTCCAAGCCCTGCACAGCAGCTGCAGCACATCCAATTCACAAACCCTGCTGCACCTCCTGCACGGTTTGCTATGCGCTTTTCTACACTCCAACTGAACAAGCATCATTTAAGGGAGGGCAGCTAAGCCAGCCAGCTCTTCCAAAGGAAGCATTACATCAATACTAGAAACACATAGCACTGCGGTTTCTAATACAGTGTGTCATGATGAAATATGGGAGGATTCTTCTGTTCACTCTGTTTCATGTACAGTGAGATATTCATAGTACCCACATGTAATAAAGAACAAACAAGAGTGTCATACATGTCACTAATATGATCATCATGCTGCAGTTTTTCTGGTTACCACAAATATCCAAACATTTGCATGAAGTGCAATAAGACTCTGAGTTCCACTAAGAAGAAAAAACATTCACATCGCTATGAAACAAAGCATCAAGTAAGATCCACACCAGGTAAGTATCTGATGCCCAGGTATCTTAACGCTCCTGAGGAGCCCTTCTTCCCAGAATCCTCTTGCATCCATTAACTGTTCCATGATATACCTGCATGTGCCAAAATCCTTGCATAAATGTGCTTATAACCTGAATGCAACACTTCAGAGAGACCGCTATAATTACTTCAGATTTCAAAGCATATCTTAACAGCCTGCTGCCTCTTCTGCATGCCCCTGCAGGTCAGTTGGGAACCATCATTCTAGATGGATTTATTTTTGAAATTTTGGAACAACTACAACTAACCTTGCAACTGAACTGCAAATTAATAAATACCATTTGTTTGGGGGGGAAAAAAAAGACAGAAACTTCTGACTTGCATTATATTTTGATTCCATACCATTCACAGAATGTTTTGAAGGAATCCAACTTCACTTTTCTTTCTTTATCACCCAAGGCGTCTAGCAAGGCACTGAGAACAACTATCACTATAAAACATCACAGCCATACAGATATATTTTCATTTTACTCAAAAAGCCCAATGCCAGCAATTCTGTCATTACATTGCTTTCTTCTATAATTAGAAGGTACAATATATTGGGGGAATAGATGACCCTAAGGCAGGCTTGGGGTCACAGCACAGGGATGGGTGTGCTCTTCAGCACAGCTGTGTGGGTCTCTCTCAGGAGAGCTCCCAGGAGAGCCACCACCCCCAGGTTTCACTGCTGCCTGGCTTGTGAAACTGAAACAGAGCCAAGCTGAGCACCATCGGGGGTGGGCTGGGGTGTCAAGACAAGCGTGTGGCCAAGTGAGAAGATGCAGAGCTTCATACCATTCTCACAGAAGTAAGGAAATAAAGGAAGTAAATTGAAGAGTTATGCCAACAAATCTTACTCTGCAAAGCAGATTCTGAGATGACAAAAAGGCACATGTTTTTAAGTAACATGAAACGCAGGCATGTTTCCTGAGCAGTCAGCTACCCTTCTATACAGAGCCTCAAAGCCAATTATAGCAGACAATTTGAGCTAAATATAAAAACCCACAAATCTCACAGTTTGAGATAACATCCAGGAAGGTGTTAAAGTTAACTTTGAAACTATGCAACAAGAATTCAGCCTTCTCATAATGAACATGGCAACCATGTCCGTCGAAGCACCCCGTGATTTGTGGGAACTGAGAGGCTGAAGAGATTATGTGGATACTTCACATTTTTCTCCAGGAGTAACAGATGGAATTTTTCTGCTCACAGAACTTCAGAGATGAGAACTTGACTGTGCAAAATATCAATGGCCAGACTTTAGATTGTAGCTTCAGTAATCTCCACATGTGACCAGGCTACAGTCACTCCTAACTGCAGCAGCTGGATTAGTGAGGCTGTCATGGGAATACCACGATATTTGATGTTCTGCAGCAGGGAGAAAACGGGGATCCACCCTGCACATGGACCTGTAGCCTTCACAACTTCATTTTTTTATTAAAATAATTCCTCCATTCTCACCTCAAATGCACAGGTAGGCTGCCATCCCTACACTAGCCAGAACTCAGGACCTGGCTTATTTGACAGCTTATCATATGTCTTCTCTCTTCTTAGGGAGGCTGCTCTCCCATTTGATAAAACCAAACTGCATTTTTTCTGTTCATAGTAGCATAGTGCAGCTGTCCCCTCTTCCCAGCTGATTTAGACCTGAATGTTTTCCACTGCCTCTCCTCCATCTCTGGCTGCCCAGGAAGCTTTCCCCACATGCTGCGATACGGTCAGTTACCTCATCATCAGAGAAGAGTATTTCAGACAGCCTTGTCAACCTCTCAAAGCTAAATAGCCAAGGAAAGCTTCAAATACAGCTGCCAACAGAAATACATATATATTAGGAAGTTGGACTGAATTTCAGTTTGTGCTCTACAAGTATAATTGTGGAAAAAACCAACTTCCATAGAAACAGAGAAACTGAACAAAGTTGTGACAGTTTTCTAGGCTGTGATGAAGCTCTCTTCCTTCAGTAGCCATCAGGCTGTAACAATATTCCTACTCATCCATCTGCAGAACAGCACTATGTATGCTTTAATGAGCAAGGCCACTTGAATGGACATTGAGAGCACCAAATTCACCACTGCTGGTACGCAGCTTTGCTCAGTCACAGAGGGAACCTCAGCATCTTGCAGCTCCTCTTATGCTGCATTTGTTAAACGTTCTCTCAGCAGACTCAGACACACTTATCAAAAAACATGTTGATGTTTGTCCCTGAGTACTTGTACACAAAACAGTGCATCAGGTGGCCCCTGCACACTTCCCTGTGCCAGAGATGGCTCCATGTGTCCCTCAGAGTTTGGCTGGCTGGCACCAGTACCCCGTCCCTGCACAGACCAAGCTGCAGCAATTTAATATTTCAAGGAGTGGAGGACTACCAATGGATCAGCAAAGCACTCTAAGGAGCTTTACACTGTGGCTTTGCATAAAACAACCAAACAGGTTTGAGGCAGACTTCATTATCTACCACTTCCTTCGCTCTTTACAGCTGATGATTTGTAGGAAGAAAAAAGAAGCCACCATCGTCCTCCCCCTCCCCCACCATTAGAGCACTAAGATGATTAGAAGGTGGGAAGATCAATTTCCAGTGTCCTAGGGTGACTTTATGATGCTTATATCCCCAATTGTCTGTTCTGTTTATGCTGGACATTAAGTTCTGCACCTTTAGGACTGTTTCCGAGAACAAAGGGGCAAAAAGAAGCACAATTTGCAGAAACTGCACTTGCTGCCCCACACCCCTCACACAGACAGTGCTGTCTGCAGCACGGACAGCAGGGAGAGCTCTCCTTTGCTTTTAGTTTGTTTTTAGCAACTGAGGCAGAGAAGTTCCCCGGACTGTGGCTTTTCTTTTTCCTGGAACTGATCAGCCTGCTCTGGACTGAAAACCAGAACAACACCGGGGACTCACACCTGTGTCCCACCAGGGCTGGGATGGGGCATTTTCCAGCACAGGAGGGGCTGATGAGAGACTGAGTGAGCCGAGCTGCACCCACAACAAGGACTGTCTGAATTTGCCATCCCTTCAGAACAGCGAGAGGGTTTATTGGTTAATATTATTATGCTTGTACCTTGCTTGTTAAATAAACAGGTTTTTCCACTTTTCTCGAAGGAGATTTATGTCTCCCGAATCGGGTGGGAGGAGAGGCCGCTTGAATTTGCTTTCTAGAGGGACTCCTTTGGAAGTTTCCTCCCAAATTTGCCCTAAGCCAGGACATACAGTCACTCAGGCAGGTACAGCCTAGAAAGGGACAAAAAGCAAAGGAGGCTTTCTCCATACATTTGTTTTTCCCTGTTGCACAATGTGATTGGAACCAAACCAAACAAAATCCTAATGCTCCTAAGCTCAGATCTGCAGTGTCAGTGCTCATGTAAACAGCCACTCTTCCTGTATTCTCCTAGTGCTTTTCTTCCACCCACCAAGAATCCCTTTTAGATCACCTCACCAAACTCATTTAATGCAAATTAGAAGATTATTTTGATGACTAAATACAGTCGTAACATTTAATATTTTCAGTGTATTGAGTAGAAACACTAGGCACTCTCAAAACTGAAAAAAAAAGGTACAGAGCTGCAAATATTAAAGACTGTTCGCACAATAGTAAATATTGACACTTTCAATGTATTTCATAACAGTAAGAAAGCATTCTCTTGGTCAAAGAAGAAAAGCTGGGGAGGTTTTTGGTTGGTTGGCTCTGAACTTATCGAGGAAGCTTTACTTTATACACTTCTATTCAGTATTTATAAAAAAATAAAAATAAATCACCTTCCTTCCTTAAACACGTTCCTTTTCTGTATTCTAAGAAGTGTATTGCTGAGATTTACAGTCTCTTTCATGGAAGGAATTCTGTAACTTAGGATTAATTTACACTTTGAGCTATCAAATTTTACTGCAACCGTGGAAAGTGGGGACGGGGAAGGAAGGAGGAAGAAAGCAGGACAAGCTCTCAAAGGGTACATACTCAGTCTTCTTCCAAGACAACTGTGCTCCAGCAAGGAAAAGTCAGATGTATATATCCACATGAATAATAACTCCTGCTAGCACAGCCTTCATAGTGATGGATTCTACAACAGCTTGACACTCAGCTATGATGAAGCTTGACAGTGTCCAGATTTAGACATAACCTAGCTCTTTCCATTAATTAAGTTTCCCTCTAGGATAAAAAGCATTGTAGAACATTACATTAAAAATGGGGCATTTATTTCCCTGTTGTAAGACACTGACGGTAAAAGTAAAACAAAATGTCAACACCTTTGAAAGGAATGCCCTCACTGTTTTTCAGCTTTGCAGTCTCTCCAGTCTTAACAACATGCAAAAACCTCCAAATTCTCTTTATAACCTCTTCTATGTTAAGCCCAAATTAAATCTAAAAATATGGATAGTAAGCCTAGGCTCACTCTCTTCCAGTTACCAATGGTTACCACCCTACAAGGCACTGCTGTACTGAAGTTAACTTTGTTAAGGAGGATTTAAACAAAAACCCTTGAAAATATTGTAATACTCTATCCTACTCTCTAGCAAAAGAATTAGTCACATCCTTCAGATTCAGTGACTTCTAGCTGTGGGTTTTACTCACACTCCTGAGCATTGGTAACTGTAAGACGAGGCAGAGGCTGACTAACTCCCAATTCTCAGAGCACACTGGGACATAACCAAATACCAGGGAGTGTGTCCCACTGATGAAGTCATAAAAAGTGTGTTTGGAGTCTTGTTGCATAAACATTGGTGTAGCTGCTCACCACTACAACTGAAAGCTACATCTAAATAAAATCTTATCACTAGTATCTGCCCAAACCTCTCCTCAGAATCTGAGGAGAGGAAAATTATGACTGTGACCTGGATGAATCACATTCCCAGATGGACTTCCCAGTACTTTTTCCTGGCTAGAAAGAAGGAAACTTTTTCCAGCTTATTAAGAAGTAGTAGTCAAATCGTCTTGCAGCACTGATGAATTGAACAATTAGACCCAGGAGTCTCCCTTGGAGGTACAGCTTACTGAACATACAAAAAAAGAAAAGAGAGGCTTCATGCCTTCCATCTACCACCCTGCCATGATCAAGAACATAATTTTAAGTGAATGACGAAAAGATCCCACTAAGCCTGACAGCTCAGGAATGTAAGAAACATGCAGCTGGGTCAGACTGATGGCTCATCTAGTTCAGAATTCATCTCCAATAAGGCAGAAAAGGTGCTATTTAGAGAGAACCAATAGCCCATGTCCTGTGGTCCACTCCCCTTACACTCTCCCCGCTGACCATGAACTCTCCTCACCCTGTTTTGAACCTGCCTATGTAGCCTGTTTTCAAAACATCCTCTGGTTGCAAGCTGCATAAATTCACTACCTGCTATGTAAACAAACACTTTCTTCTTTCATCTGTCTTAAACTGATTCCCAACCAGTTTCACCAAGTGTCCTGGTACTGCAGGGTTTCTGTCAACAAGAGCTTGGCGTTCACCCTTCCACCAGCTCATGATTTTGTAAACCTTGAACCCGCTGCCCCTCTCAGCCGCCCACCTTCCAAATCAAACCTTTTAAATGATGCAACTCCACAGGAGGCAGGGATACCACCCCCTGGGCTGAGGGCTGCCCTCCCCTGTACCTTCCCTAAGCTAAAGGCACTAACTCTGCCTTCTTTAGATGTGGGCACAAAAACCGGACCCCATGCTCAAAGTGTGGTGAGCACACCAATGTTTTAAATACCAACAAAAGGTATTTTCTTGTCCTCATACCTTTTCCTGATGATGCAAGAGGCACACACTGCCCAGGTTTTTCTGGATTTTTTTGGCTGCTCCTACTCCACATTGCTGACAATAATCCTGGAAAACTGTCAATGACAACCACAAAGCCTCTTTTCCGAGCTGCAACCGTCAGTTCTGAGTTCAGCCTCACACAAACATGGTTTAGAATAATTTTTTCCTAACTGGAAAAAAATTCTGTTTAAAAACCTATGTTTACCTATGCTGACATTAGCCTACCACATTCTTGCCCACTGAAGTTATATGATGGCCTTCTGGAATTCCTCTGCACTTAGACAGCATCTAGCTACCCAAAAGTAACATTTTTCATCAAAACTGGAATTATTCTGGGGCTGGTGCAAGGTAACAAATCAAGCTGTTGGTTTGAGTGACATCTAGAAGTCACAGGGAAGGCAGGTGAGATCAGTCAAGACCACCAGAGCTAGTTTTATCATTGTGGGAAAATTATCAGATACAGGAGATTTATTAATAACAGAACAGAAATGGGGTGCAAAACAACAAAACTGAAAAAAACCCCCAAACCCACACATCACACCTCCATGGCTGATGATGGCAAAGAAAACCTGCAATTGATTGTCCATGGAATTGTAGACTATCCATGGATGGAGCTACTTGAACACTACTGTGGAGGAAATTAGATCTTGTAACACCAACTCTGGTGATACTCGAGCATGACAGACAGACATCAGCCTTCCTAATGTCATTTTGTATCTGTCAGCTATCAGTCCTCACTTTTACCTTACAATGAAAAATGACTGTCAAGAAGAATCTTCAAAACTACTTTTTAAAGAGTTGATGTAAAAGCCAAGTAACGTTGGAGGAAAAAAAAAATCTAATTAAAAAACGTACTGAAGACTGAAGGAAGATTCTTCTGCTAAAGTATTCTGGTTTTGGGCAAGCTGAATCACCACAGCACCAACAGAAATTATACAAAAACTTACCCAAATTAGAGGGCTACAGCAGCTTATCATACAAGAAAATGAACCAGCAACTGTAAACAAATGCCTTAAGAACTTTTCTGATTAATGTAAGACCTTAAGAAAATAAGTATTTTGGCTCTCAGCTGCATGCTGAGCACTGTTAAACCACCACAGAAATCATCATTTATCATGTGCAGAGTCGCCAAGGGCTTTCCCCTAAAATGTACTACAGAAATTTCATGTACTAAAAGTAGCAGATCTAAAGTTTAAAAAAAGACTGGTAATTTCCATTTTTAAATATGATTGCAGTTTGCTCTGTGAAAGAAAAAAAACCACAACACATTTATTCAAACTCAAAAGTTAATTTAAATTAACTATCAAAGCTCCATTCCCCTTTTTGTCAGTCAAAGGAATCAGAGAATTCTGTTCTCTTGAGCATCAAATAATTTCAGACAAAAAATTCCCCAATTTTAAGTATTAGTTTTATCAGATTGCATTGTCTAGACAGCAGCTTTACAACCAAAAGCTGGGGTTTTTTTAGCCATACCTACTAGACCTGGGCCTCTGTTGCTTGTTTGTGGGCACAGACTGCTTCCTCACAAATATAAAGCCATATTCATTTTGTATTTTTCATCTGCAAAGATGCTTATACATTGCAAGTAACAATTAGCACATCATGCTTACTGAAAAACTGCCACAACTCACTGCCCCCCAAAAAAGAACCCCACTAACTTCCACATTCCAGAGTGCAAATTAATTCAACGTATTTGAAATCTCCTTGCACTGTCTTTCCCCTAATGTGTGTGTTGGGATTTTCTGAATGTTTGCTCAGTGTACCTGTTTTCAGAAACCTAAAAATCTATTTTCAAAACACTCAGAAATCTGTATATACAACTAGTTAGTGAGTTGCCAGAATATACACATTGGCTATACTAGCAGAGGCTAACTCAGATATCTGGTTCTTTATCCTGCACATCCTGAGTTTAACTTAGTAAAGAAAACAAAGACTACTACTATCACATTTACCTTGGCATCTATATCCAGTCCTCCCTTAAACAGCAGTCTTTCCTACATAAGTCAGAGGCAATAAATAATGTAATTTATAATCTGTTTAAAACAGGCCAAGGCAATGTGTCAAACATTACAGATCATCTCTCTCCTCTTAAAAATTCTCTCTCTATTCTTTAGATCCAATATTTTGGTTTCCCTGATCTGCATTCACCTTTAAAAAATGAATTTTTAAACTCCCTCTAAACCACAGAAAACTTAACAGGAGAAAACTGAGGTGCTGACAAATGAAATTAAGATACTGCCTTAAAGCTGCACTTATAAGTTTGATAATTCCTGTTTTATACCTCTAACTTGGGTGGGAAAGAAACATTCACAGTCATTTTAAAGGCTTCAAAAAGGTTGCCCCAGTAGCGTTTGAGCTGAACACCATCCTCCTTCCCATCTTCAGAGGTCACTTTTCAGCAGCCAGACTAGTTTGAAATCACAGACCAAACATCAGAATGGAAGGTTTATTTACCCTCAGCTGACTAGTAGTGTTTATGTGTTTTCACTTTCATATGTGCTCTATTCCCTTTCACCCATTATTATTGAGGTTCCCTGGATTGGGACTTTCATCTAATAAGACATCAAGTTAAGGAAGATGAAGCACATAACGATGACAGGTTAATGCATCTTACAATGATTATCTGTTATCTTGCATCCTCTTTGAATTGGTCATGCTTGACTGCAAGGTAATGGACACAGTACAGAAGAGCAAACTTAAAACGCTTTCATTCAAGAATTTTTAGCAAGACCAGACTCAGCCATTCTGTCAACCCTTTAGGAGTATCTCTTATGTAATTGATAATGGTTTTACTGGTAGATCAATTCCTTTCTGAAATTCTATGCTAATTCTGCTCTCTGAACTTCTTCCCCAAGGCAAAGACACGTGGCAAACTTCCACTGGAAAACTACCCTGTCTCTTCTGCATGGCAGAGCACAGCTGTGGAATAAAAGGGTGTGCTCTCTTTGAAGTCTCATTATTAGCCCTTGTATCTGGTAAATATAGCTCTCCCTCCTGCACAGCTCCAGTGATCATACTGTGTGTTTCCATGCCTCTTGCTTGTCTGTACCAGTTGTCTCATGTGCCCCAAAGGAGGCACCTCCCGAGCTATCTGGTTTCATCATCTCTCAAATCACAGAAGATTTAAATTTAGATGACTGTGGTCATAAAATTAAAGAATTAGAAGCTGTTTCTCCCCTCTCCAAAGTGCTCCAGTTCCCAAGCTGTTTTACAGGCAGTGACCCTGTCGGTCTCACCTCTGCTGCACATGCGGCTCACTCCAGGTACACAGAGCCTTCCACACAAGCTGCCTAACAACTGTGGGCAGGGAAGAAAACAGATCACCCCTCATTTGTTTTGTAACAAAGTATCACTTGATGTTAAAAAGGATCCAGTCTTTCTTAAATAATACAAGATGTGCCTTTTAAGATTGCCATTATTCCTAAAGACCAATGAGCAAGTAGAAACAGCAAGACAGATTACAGAGCAATGAAAGCAATCGCACACACGACTCAGTGTTAAAAGCAGAGGAAAGGAAGCTGCTGTACACATCACATTCCTGGTTACAACCTCCATGAGGCAGGCTTGGAAAACATCTCGCTGCACTTCTGGACAAGTTCTGGCAGAAACAGCCACCAGGATGGAGGAAGGGGAGAAAGGTCAAGAGCTCAAGTTTTGTGAACAAGGTGAGGAACATTGATTTGGGGTTTTTGAAGGCTTTGAATCTCGGCATGTTACACGTTCAGCCAGGGCCCAGCCAGCTCTGTACAGAACTGCAGGGATAAGGAGTGATGAGGAGTGATAACAAGTGCTAATGATTATTGGCATTGTCTGCACTGCCAGGACAGCACACAGGAACTCCAGACACAGCTCAAGGCCTTGCTTTCCTGGAAGGATGCATCCATCCTTCCTAATCTCCAAAATGGAGAGGTTGCATAGCACCATGCAGCTTAATGCTGCACAAACACAGGAAAATGACAGTCCCTGCCCCAGCAGACCTACAGGGAAAGGAAAAAGAGACCAGTAGATACATCAGGACACAGGGAAGTGACATCAGAGTGTTTCTCAACATGTTGTGGGCTCATGTTCAACTCACCAAAGGCCACAGACAGGTCACTTCTCATTAATTAATGAACATATGGCTGCAATTGCACAACTATTCAACATCCTTCCTACGCCCACATCTGAGAACTTCCATCCAAAGGGTGAGACTTGCCTTAGTAGACTAGTGCAGGACACTCAGCATTAAAAGAGAGAGTGTCTGGAGTTCTGCCTGGGTGTTTTCATTCCTGCTGTTCAGTTCAAGCTTTAGGAATACATCCTCACTGTTACGACACACTGGATTATCATTTGGATGGTGAGAAGATGAGCAGCAGGTTACAGTGGTGTGGCTTCTATCAATTATTCCTTCATGGCCAGAGGCCTCAGATTACAAGTAGCCCCTTTCCAAACTCAGCCCACTGAGCCCACAGCAAAGATCACTCATCAGGTATTCCACAATTTTTAGGTTTCTTCTTTTTAAGTAAAAATTTCATTAACTAATTTTGGGGTTTGGGTTCTGCTTTTAATTTGGCCTTTCATGGAAAGATCCAGAAAGTTTTTCTTTGAAGTTCATTATTTTCCCTATCCTTTATCTTTCTAGTCCTAAAATAGGAGGGGAAAAAGATCTTTATTTCTCCTTCTTTGGAAGAATGTCTTAAGCTTTAATCATTTAATCATTGTTACAAAAAAAAAAAAAAAGCCCACATGTGTTCCTAATTTTCAAATAAACAGTAAGATGGCAAAGATTTCAAATCAAAATACTTGCTTGCAGATCTGAGGAACAAAACCTAGAATCTACCTTGCAGCACAAAGTGCATCCCCTTCTAGCACCTAACAGCTCAGTAAATTACTGATCTATGCCCTGCACATCCAAGTCAAATATTGGGTAAGGTAAGCTATCAGTTCACCTGCTGTTGGTACTCTGACAGGCTTACAGCACAAGCCTCAGTCACTGTGGTTTTTCTCTTGCCTAACTGCTACAGAGAACTCACAGTGAAACACTTCCCAAGGAGAAGAGCCTGTATGGTTCCATAAGCACAGAGAGAACAGACACAAAGCCTTTCAGGAAGGCTATTCAAGAGTAAACAAACCAAAACAACAACAAACCTCTCACCTCACTACATAATTCAGGACAATCACTCCCATTTCTATTAAGAACTGGAAATCTTCTTTTTAAAACCCTAGAAAACTCTCCATAGCTGAAGGATAGAAAAAATATTGTAGTAATTAACACTCTTAAGAATAAATTCAGGTTTCTAACCAGAGGTGTTCAGTGCTGGTTTGGTATCCCTGCCTTAGCAGGTAAGAGACAAGACCATGTAAGGAGATGCAGCCTTCTGGAGCCGGGGCTGAAAGCTAAACAAGAAGTGCAGTAGCTTCTAAAAAACGCATTAGACTAACCATAAAGGATGAGATTTGGCTGCCTAACATCAAATGGGTTTATACAAAATCAAAACAAAACAAAAGAACCTTTGTGCATAAGGATCACTTCCAGCCATTAGACTTAGAAAGTTTTTATGATCCTAATGCAGGAAAAAAAAAAAAGCCCCTTCTGCTTCACACCATCATTATTGCTCTGGCCCAATGAAATAAGGACTTTGGAAAATGAATGAAAATGTTGCAAGGAGATGATGATCACTGTTTCATGTCTACTTGAAGCCTGTACAAACCTATCTTCTTGTTGTCATAAATGTTCCCACCACACACAACATCCCCTCCTCTGCCCTGGCACCAAGGGTCTGTAGCAGCACAATGAAACAAATCCGAATTCTGATTTCTGCCCCCACTAGGCCAGGTGACTTTTAGCCTGGATTAGGTCCCTGAGGTGGCTGCCTGGCTCAGCTACAGGAATGCATATACTCAGGCAAAGGAGGTGTCAGCATGGGAGCTGGGGCAAGAATCCTTCTTCAAAATGACAGTGTAAAAAGTAGCAGTGAAAGCATGCCCAAAGCTGCCCTCATGCAGCTCCTCGTGTACAAGTCCCATTCATGCTCTGAACTGACAGTGCACAAACTCTCCCTTGTCCAGAGGCTGTTCAGAGACAAGGCTGTAACCACACCTGCTCCAGTAACCCCCCTTCTTCTGCCTGGGAAGAGGAGGCCCAAATCAGACAGCAGCTTCAGCTCAGCACAGGAATACACTGCAACCAAAGGCATAAGGGGCTCACGGCAAGGGGGGAAATCTGCTTTAGTCAATTGGAAGTTGAGCTGATGACTGAACCTTGAATAGCTGTGCATACCTGTGGTCCACATGAGCAAACAAAGTCACTGAACTTAGCCTGGTTAAAATTATACCCAGTTGTAAAAAAAAATAAAACAACACCTCAAAAAACCCTGATCTGGTATGAAATGTCTCTGTGTCTTCCCCAAAGGTCTAAATGACTCTTTCACTCTACACCATCACTTTCATTTGCCCAGAAGAACCACTACTATGCATGGTATTGAAACACTTGTATTAAAATGCTACCTTCCTTAATTCACACTTTTTGTTTCTCTGTGTAAGGTAGTATGTAGCCCAGCCTTTAATATTTTTTTTTCATGCTTAATCAAAGCCTTGTGTGTGAGGAGACTGCTACACAATAACTTGGTAATATTCAGCCAAATCAGGACACCATAGGTTCAGCAAACAGAAGTAGCTGAAACAGATTTTACAAATCCATGACATACACATCAGAAATATTTCATAAGTGATTTTAATTTCAAATTTTTGATTATCCTTTTTCTTTGGAAAACAATGCTCTTGCCTAGATTGGCTTCAACAGCCCAGAGCACACAACTCACTCTAATGCACACATACATTTCCGCAGGAAAGAAAGAATTAGAGCAACTTAGTGTTCAAGAGCTTTCACTATCAGCTTTTACATACTGATAAAGAACCCTTGGAAAAGAGAATTTCTGCACATGCAGCAGCTCTACAGCACTGCAAACCCTACCTACACCCCCTGTTCTCTGAGGAAACTTCACTCGTCAATGGATGTTTTGTTATCTATTGTTAAATGATAAAATACCTCCAACAGGCACTGTTCTCTTCCATGGGTTTTTTTGAAACACCTAAGACACACCTTTGTATTTGAAAAGAGGGGAAAGAAGTAAAGTTCTCTCACTTCCTCACTCAAAAAATACTCACTGCTTGGATTAGCCACTAAATTAACTTCAGCTGTAGAGAAAATGACTCATTAAACAGAACAATCAAAAATTTCACTGAAGAGAAAGGGAGGAGGTAAGGAGAACTTTAACCTTCCTCCTCTCCTGCCAAATAAATGACACAGTAGTTTGAAAAAATAAGCAGAATGCAGTAACACTTCTTAATAAATAAGGCTTAAAACAGAAAGCACTGGAAAGCTGAAGCAAAGGAAAAAACCAAAGCCAAGCTACAGACAACTGTAGTAGCTCTTGGAGCACTTTAATGTTACAACTGTACCCAAATACATCTGGAAACATTGCACAGAGCAGCAGAAAGGCAGAGCTGTCTTTAAGAGGTTACTTCTTAATGTAGATCATTTAGGTCAGATGTTCAACAAATAGTTAAAAGGAAGTTTTGTTTGTACAATCACGCATCTGCCAGACAACAGACACCCAGTTTTGTAATACACCACTGGGGACAAACATGCAAGGGATTTTTTAATAAAAGAACAAAAGTTCTCTTCCACAGACTCATCTGAATTGCTGTGAGACCAGTAGGAAATGTTTTAGGGAAAGTAATGTTTCCTTCTATCACAGCCAGTTACTTATTGAATACTGGAGTCAGTTACTCATTGAATCCTCCTATAATCACTAAATTTGACCGAGAACTGGGGACAGAAAGGTGAGAACCCTGCCTGTTTCTCATATGACATCTTGAGTGACTACACCAGAAGGTCTGGAAGACAGCTGTCTGAAGCCATTACATGTATTTTTCATTTTCACCTGAAAATATTTTCCACATATATACAACCTTATCTAAACTAGAAAGGCTAATTTGTCAGTGTGGATTTGGGTTTTAACAGATAATGCTTGTTGGAGAAGATGACTAACACAGACAGCTAAACTAGCATGAATACTAAAGCAGCAAGCACAGGTTTGTCAGTAAAAGATGTCTTTTCTCAGATACAGACGACCTAAATCAAAACAAACTGTAATTGAGAAGTGGGTTTTTTTCTAACAGCATAAATACACTTATACTGCACTCCTACTTCAAAGTAGCAGCTCCAGGGTGAGTGAAGAAGCAAACCCACTTTGATAAACCCTCTCAGATTCTCACTCAGCACACCTGCAAAGACTGAGGGGCTGATGCTGCAGCTGGTCAAGATCACAACTCACTAAAGACAGTTTCACAGCAACCCTGTGGACAATCTCAGACACAGCTTCTGCAGCAGGCAGAGGGAGCAGTAGTGTAGGCCAAGACAAGTGTGGTTTTAAGGGCAGTGTAATCACATGAAGTATTCTACTTGAAGATTTGCTGCCAGAAAGAATATAGCAGATGAGGTTTCACAGTTGGTTTTACCAAACTAGGAGCTAGCTGATGTCTAGAGAAATGGTTCCGGATTTTCTCCTAAATACATTCCCAAGTGCTGCCCAGGTGATGCCAAAAACAACTCTCCAGAGGAAGTCTCCTCTTCAAGGAAACAGAAACAACAGCGTGGCCTTTCATTTCTTTAAGCTGATGGTAAACCTGTGTCGTGCATTCTGCTTCTGAAGTGCAATGATTGCCCATATTTATTGCAGCTCTCCCTGGCCTTAATTCTGTCAGATGTACCTGCATGAGCTGAGCCTAAGGAATCAGAACAGAGAAAGTCACAACAATGGTAAAAGCTGCAACTATCAGCCAAGGATAAGCAGATAAAGCCAGAGAAACAGATTCCAGACACTGACTTGTATCACTCTTGACTTCATAAAACCAAAGCAAAACCTTTCAAAAAGTTACAATGAAGAACAGGAAGAAGCTACTACAAGAGTGCATCAGTTAAAAACACAGATTGGAAAGTCCTACAAGTAACAGGAGTCCTGTAATGCAAAGGCTACCATTACATGTCTGTAGTCCTCTTTTTTTCTATGTATAAAGCAATCCTACTAATAGTCTTTTGCTTTTACCTGTTCCTTCAACCCAAATACAAATGCTGAAATCATGACCCAAATCTATGATTAATATGACAGGGGTTATTTGATAAAGGAATAAAAGCTGATGAGCTACTCTAAGAAACACAGAAGTAAACAAGGTTGAATCAAGATAGATCAAACATTTCACCAATCTTCAGGAGAAGTAGTTTTGGAAAAGATGAAATAACCAAGGTAGAAGACAAACTAGACATTGAATTACAGATTATTCTGTAACACTTTAGAGCTAACTCATTACTATAGCTAATTAAAATTAACAGGGACTCACTATTAATTCAAACAGAACAGTGCAATAACAGCTTTCAGAAAAAGAAAGACAGAAAAACTGTTAAAGGGAAACATTCTAAACTGAGGCATGCTGCTGTAGTCCCACCAACCTCAACAGGTACAGCAACTTATATCAGTTGGAGCTTCCTCCCCTTCCACACCTCAGTGAAAAATAATTCATAGCCCATTCATGCAGAAGGATCATTCAGACCTTCCTCCAAAATATGCCTACACAAAACTGATGAACATGTTATATGTTAGAGGAATTTTTTCCTCTAACAATTCTTGGCACATCAACACTTTCCACTGCTGCAATCCCACAATGTTATCAGCACAAGGCTTCATTCATACCTATGTTTAAAATTTTATAACAGCCTATCAAGCTAGGAGATTATGAATCATTCAAGCCATTAAAGTCCAATTACATCAACTGAAATCTGAGCTTCCCGGCATTATTCCAATTTCTCTTTCTGCTCACTCAGCCCCTGTACCCCTTCCTACACAACTTTCCCTTCTCTAACCTTGTGAAATTTCTCCTACAGAAGACCCAGGAGCTGGCCAATTTACACAGCATGCCTGTCACTCTTACCCTTCAATACATTTAACCACCACTTTTTTGTAATTGTGGTTTTGCCCTCTCCTCTCCCCAACCTAACTTCCTATCATTTCATGGATTGTCTGCTCCTGCTCCTCTGGATCAGGAGACATGCTGTATCCAGGTCTTTTCTGCACCTGCCCTTCATTTCTGCATGATTATATCAGCACAGATACGTTTAATTATCATGTACATACTGACACTTCGCTTCACAGTGGATTAATTCAAATTAAAGTGATTAAAATAATCAAATTTAGATTAGCAAATGAGGAAACTTATTTTTTATGTCCTTAATGGTCATTCTTAAACACCAATAACCAGTAAATCATGATGATCTGTAATATAACCTTTTAATTTGGCATTTAATGTAGTCCGTAGTTAGACAATACTATTAGTGTATATTTATGCAGATTCTTGACATGAAATTAATGACCAACATAGGTCACTATTTAGTAGCTGGTTAAATTTTATATTATGACTTTTCAAGCCCTGTTTGAATGAAAAAACAGGATGAAAACTAACAAAATCCCTGAACACCTAATGAAGTTACTTAACAAAATAAATGTTGCATTGAAGACTTTTTCTTTCTTTTTTTTTAAGCCTCATGTCTCTTTAGTAGGTGAAATGCAGTGAACTTAGCTACTGTGGAATTCAAATTTTCTGATTTTGTAGAGTTCTTCGGGTTTTTTTTAAAAAAAACTTAAGAAAGGAAAGCTGTTTTCCCATCTTTTCTGTTGATCTCATTCAGTTTTGAATAAACGTTAGGCTACTCCCACTAAAATGAAAATAAATTTCTTTGGGTATCTACTGAAGTAGCTGCTGCTCTCAGAAATGAGGTTTTAGCACTTCAAACCCCACTTGTTCACTAGAGCAATGGGTTTATTTCCTCTAAACATTTGGTAGTTACACTGAGTGAAAGTTCCATCTTAATTTAGGTAGTATTAATGTATTACAGCATATTTAGTCCTGAATACAGGTGTATTTTTAAGAAAGCAAGACAAAAATTACTTCAACCTGAACCACCCCATTTTCTCAACCTCAGCTTGCCTTCTCCAGGGATGTGCTACCACCACCTCAGGGTCAAAACAGAATTTAAAAGAAAATGTAAATATTTGTTTTCTTCCTGGGAAAGCACTACATAGGGAAGAGGGGAAAAAGAGGGGATGTGCTTATGGGGAATTGCATCAGTATAATTAGAGGGTTTTAGCAAGCTGTAAACGTCTGTGTAGGCAATCCCTTCACTCTAAAGGGTATTTCCTAATTAAAAATATGCACCCTATTTTCCAGAGCCTTCCTGCTGAAGAAACATCTCACCACTGCTGCCCAATTAGATCAAATTGGGTGGCTGGCTCTTTTTGTTGTGTGCATGATAATACAAAGACTCTCCAAGTTCCTGCTCAACAAAGGCTTGTGTGAAACAGGCTTTGAAGACACAATAACATTCCTCTTGCGAGTTTCAAGCCCGGAGGCTAAAAGCACCAAGTAACTATTCATTCTTCCATCTTGAGACACATTCCTAACCTAGTTCAAAGGCCTGAAAAAACATGCCCTAGCTACATGCCTGCACACCTTCAGCAGGGCTTTTCCCTCCTATCAGAGCTGGCTTGAGAACGAAGTTTCACACAGAAAAGAATTAAATATATTTGAGAGATTTGTTTCACTTTTAAGAACTCTTATAATTGTTTAAAGGATTCAAGACTGCCTTGCATATGAATTGACCAGCTGTGTTAATCCATTGAAGACTAAAGTTCCCCATTGACATGTTTAAAGTACAACGTTCACAGTGCACCCGTTCTTCAACTTCAACTTCTGCTCCCGAGATACAGCTGTGGGAGGAGGGAGTGTGCACAGCAGCTGGAAAAGGACAAGGGATGATCTGGAGCTGTTTGGCTTCCATCACTGCTCTTCTATTTAGTTTCATCTGCCTCTGTTTGGATCTAAAACTGGTAAGATAGATGTAAATCACACATGGCTATCCACCCATATCAAGATATCCAAGGCATTCAAGAACATTATGCATCATGTTCACAAGATGATGATAAAGTCAACAAAATACAAGATTATTTCCAAAATACTGGCACTAGAACAAACATTAACTTTCAACAAGAAAAAATATTTACGGTTTTCAACATACAGCTTCCTAAACAAACTAAATTCCTCTTTATATATTTTATTTTGCTGTTCCTCAGAAATCTGAATGCCATTACGTGTAAAATGAGGAAATATAAACAATTACTAAAGAACAGGCTACAGTTAGCATGTCATGGTATAGAACCAGCACACAGAAAGAGTGGAGCAGGCAAATGGGCTTAAGGCAGCCAAGGTGAGACCCCCCAGCTGGTTACATTTGCCCAAAGTTCCTGTAGGACCCTGCCCCAGATGTGCCAGCCAGCCTGCTTTTGGGGATTCCTGAACCACACACAGAAGGTAAAAAGTTTCCTTTGTTTGCAATAGCTTTCAGTGCACCTAAACTAAGGTTTCCATACCTGTTATTTCATTTTATATCTGCAATCAAAAAATTAACTATTTAGTACTCCTGAATTTCCCTTTTTTTTAAGGAGAATTTTTTTTATTTTGTAGTTTAGTTGACACTCTTAAGAAAAAAAGAAATTATCTACAACACAGAAAAGTGGACTAAATGCTAAAAAATACTGTAACATAGCAAAGCATGAAGGGATGGTACAGTGTGACCATGTTTTCCAAGCAAAAAAGTCAAAAAGAGAAACAGGGTAAATGTAACAGGTTAAAGAGAGGCAAACTTTTCAATTTCAACAATGCTGTTTTCCACCTGTCTAAAATACATTTTTGACCTCCTAAAGATTTCAGTTAGTCACTTTCACTTTCCCCAAATGAAAATGGTTCAGCTTGAATTTACTATCACTGCAAAAAGCCAAGTATTGCTCATTTTTTCCTTCATGTAGCCATGGTACAGATCTTCATTCCCATCAAACCAAGGAATGCATTACCTTACTGACATCTAAGAGTCATTTTGAATCCTGTGGCAAGCTGAGCTGCCCTACCTGTTTCAAGGAGTGAGCAGCTGAGCTACATGCTGTTGGTCATTTCTAGGAAATACAAATGTACTATGAAAGGAAAATCATTGTGGATAAATTCCAAAATAGGAAAAAAAGTAAGATAACATTGTCTTAGCCGCAACTAAGTAAACAACTAGTTAGTTTATGGCCTCATTATTCTATAACATTCTGCTCCATAAACGGCCCATTTGCTATTTTGAAGTAACAAGTAATTCAGAAATTGTGATCAGGAATCGCAAGAGAGGAATCACTATTACAACAGCACAAACCTTTCTGAGGAAATGAAAATTAATCCCGTTTTTCAGAGACCACTCAGCCAATGCCATCATCACTTCCCTAAAATGCCTGCCTGAGTCAGAAGTGGAACAGTCACCATCATTTCAGCAAAGTACTCAGCCTTTATTTCTCTGGGTATCACCACACAGACCAAGTACCATGAAAAAGCACATTGTGCCATGCAGGGAGGGCTGCAGACTTTACCAGCCCTATGACACAGCAGGCACAGCAAAGCACATTCTGTTACACCTGTGCTTTCTCCAGAAAAGAGAAAAGCTTCTGTATTTCTCCTATTTTAATACCTCTGTGAAGGCTCTAGCATCACAGCTGACAGTGACTCCCAAACACCTTGCCAATCACTTGCACAGGAACCATCAAACCAAACTGGGAATTACTGGAGGACCATCGTCTCCTTGCTCTAGCAATTTTCAAGGTATTTCAGCAAAGTGCCTAAGCATCACTTACTTGGACAGCAGCACTGCCCTGCAGCACACACAGAAGGCTTCCAAGCTCCAAGTTTGTCTCTGAAGCCAAAACATCTCCCCTGTCACTCATTTCCTGCTCTCTAGGGGTTAAAATTCTCTTTTCTAACACAGCAATCTTCTCTTCAAAATGAAGGCCAGCTGGCTGAAGATTAATTACCATCCAGTGTTTTAATCTAAAAGATTCCCTCACTGACACACATCACCTGTCACTTGAGGTGTCTTTGCATCTCTCACACAGCACAGGGCACGGGAAGCTCAGGTCAGCCCTGAAACAAGTCACAGCTCCAGCCATGGTGTTTCAGGCTCCCCACCTTCCTTCCACTCCTTTGCAGTCACTTACAAACGGATGAACAGAAGACCCCAGGTGAGATGTGCTGTAAGAGGAGAAACAAACTCAATCTTCTACCTCCCATGTACACTTCTTAAGGTTCTTTTACTCTCTCAATGAAGGCACACAGCTCTCGGCACAGTGTTTACATGAATGTTACTGGTGATGTACAGACGTGCAATATCTTGTGAGGAGGATGATGGCAGGGTTTGTTTTGATTTGGTTTTAACTCCACAGTTCAGTGAAGTAAGGGCAGAAGGAACCCACACAATCAGACTGGCTTAGTCTCCTCCACTCCAGCTTCAAGCTCTTTATTTCTTCAGGGAACTGTGTGAACTGCGCCACTGAAGGAAAGCTCTCATGCACAAACTAGTTAAGTGTTTATTGACTGGCAAATCCAGCTTATGGAGTCCCTACCCTATAGTTATATCTTAACAAATATGTGTGCACCACACTGAAAGCCAGACCGCTGAAACTAGACAGGAACCAAGGCTGCTAGTTAATTCCCATTTTTTCTATTCGCAGAGATTCTATATTTCAAAGAAAGCACGTGCAGTCCTTAGGTGCCCTAGTGGTTAAAAATGTCCAACATAGACAGGCTGGAGGGGATGGGCCGAGGCAGAAGAAGAAACACAGTCAGTTAAAACTGTAGATGTTCTCAGACTCTACATTCCTCCATTATATAACACACATCAGCAGAGAGTTCAAATGTGCAAGTACACTTCACCAGCTCTACTAGCTGTAAAGTGCACAATGTCCTCCTGAAGCATATCTTATTTGAAAATTTAACAGGTCACTTCTTCCACATTCCCAGCTTCCAAAAAAATAGAATTTTACAACAGTTGACAAAATGTACACAGGTAAATCTTCTGTGATACACCACGGAACAGTACATTTCACCTTCTAGCTCAGGTGGCTGACACCACATCTTCTAACTACACTCCCAAATTATTACAAGCATTTGAACGCACACAAATTTTCACCGTCTCATCTACCTGATCAAAAATTACTCTGAAGAAAATACACTTCACAATTACCCAAGGTTAAATCTCTAAAAATAGTCTTCAGAGAACATGACCTAGATATGTCAAACATGATCAGAGAGACATATATCAAGACATCCTTTAGTTAGTTAAGAGTGCCAGGCTTATTTAAATCTCCTTTATCTGTTCACACCTTGGCTTTTGTTAAATTTCACATCACTTCTGTAAGCAGAGTGTAAAGCTGTTAAATTTGTGAATTTTTTTTTTAACTTACCAATGTCTCTCCTTTACTATCTCTATTTCATGTAGTCAAAATAATAATCACCATTTACCAAAGCCCCAGAATTATGTAAAAATAGAATAATGCTATTCACTTTCATGACCAGGTACTCTAACACATCAGATCATGTACAGATGACCAAAAGCCAACTTTTACCATTCTGACAAGCTGGGAATTCAGACATATTTGTCAATAGTAATATATTTGCGTTGCAGCTCTTACCACAAAATGAAAACCACATCTGCTGTAACAAGCCACAATAGCTTTGCCATTTGAAGTTTGCTTTTACAATATATTCTTTAAATTAAAAAAAAGTAAAAGAATCTATACTTACTAATCCATAAGACAAATTATTTAACTAATGAACCCAAATCAAATTTATAACTGTCCAAGTAGTAGAGTGTAAAAAAGAAAATGCTGCCGTTAAAAAACCCTGTGGGAACACAGTCCTCCTTTTATTGTATGTATTTGATAAAAATCAAGGTGGTTTAATGCTAAAATTCACTAATTCTTATTTATCTTAATTCAGATTTGTATCTGTGGTTTACTGCTGTGGTTATGACAGGGATACTACAAGACAAAGAATTCAGGAAAGAAAAGCTGGAGGTAAATTCTTCTTGTCTTACTAAGTAATCATCCTGTTAAGGTCAGAACAATATCCAAATACAAAAAAAAAAAAAATCCAATAACAAATAAGGAATACATGTGCTTCCTAGAGCAGAGTGTCTATCCCTGTAATAAAGATTTAAAAAAATACAGAAGGAAAAACACCTTCAGAAAACTGCAGTACCATGCAAAATGAGCACCTCTAGAACAAACTCTTTGTGTACATCCAGGCTCTCCACATTTCTCTATACTCATCCTCAAACGTTCCAATATCACCATCCCAGTTCCCCTCAGATCACAAACACCTTGCAATTCTCTCTATCTGCATCATCCTGCCATAGTTTCTGTGTCCCCCAAGTAATTTCTCTCTCATTTCCATCTCTTTCCATACCAGTTTCCACGAGTGCTGCCCAGCCTTTACCTCAAGTTCCCCATTACGTCAGCAGCCCCCAGTCTCTCCTAATGACAGCACAGGTCCCATGAACAGCTTTCCCTTCCTTTTTCCTCTCATCTCTTAAGGGTATTTCATAACTCTGTCAATCAAACACAATAATTAGTTTTCATTGAAACTTGGCACAGAGGTTAAACCTAAAATGGAATTAGTTTTGGAAAATAATATCTATTTCTCTTTCATATCACTGGACACCAAAATTATTTTTAAAGCTTATGTGACTTTATTCATGTAATAATCAGTACTGAACAGATTCACTTTCAGAGCTTCAATAAACTGGGAAAAAAAACCCACTTTCTTCACAAACAAGCTATTATACAATTACTTGCTCAAAAAAATATTCAAGTACACTTTCATTACTGGCACTCTTGTATTTAGGAAGTCATGAAAATTGTATAGTCCTAATGAATATAAAATTTTAGCTATCCTAAAATATTTCTGTAACAAGACAACATGCTGAAGATATTGGTCAAATAACATTCCCATTCCACAGCTGCTTGCTGTATTTTATTTAAGAGCTGTAACTCTCTATTTACAGGTGTTATCTAAGGAAATTTATGATCTCCCTACAGCTGCTATTAAAAATCAGCATCATCCTCACCCTGCAATGTCCTGTTTCATTTTCAAATTTAAACCACATTCAAAAACCAGTTTAAACATTAACTAAATGGGAAAACCATGTGCTAAAGATGTCCAGGTAGTACCTCATAATCATATGAATTTGTTTATAAATCATTCTGTTTCAGTTTTTAAGCCAGGAAAACAAAAGAGAAACACCTAAACCCATTAATTATAAGCTTGTGGTCTTGTTAAACAGGAGAACTGCACATATGCAAGTATGTGGAGACACAGGCTCAATTTTGGCAAATAATTAGGTATGGGGAAAAACTGGTGTGTGCATACAGTAAAAAATGCACTGTTTTGTCTACAGTAATACCCACAAAGCATGAAAAACTTTCATAACATGCTGGTATTTACCTTGGTGCTGACCCAAAACTACAGAAACTTCCGTCCTTCAGTTCGGGAAACAACACACCCCTAGAAACTTAATTTAACTGTACAAGTCTTGTTTTGGCACCCTTGTGGGTCTCTTCCAACTCAGGATATCCTATGATTTTATGAATTGCTATGTTTCTGTTGTTCCATTAAGTTTTTAACTTGAGAAAAAGAACACAATTATTGAAAACTATGAAAGAAATAAATTTAAAAAGCAAGCAGTGTCCCAACAAAAATAAAACCCAGGTATATAGTACGAGAATTATGTGAGTAATTTTCTGTTTACCATCACTTGTATTTTCATGAGAACCACACAAAGGTTTAGTTCTACCCTTAGAAGTGTTTTGCTTTAAATGGATACAGGCAAAAGGTCTAACAACCCTATAGATGCCCTTGTGCTGAATTCCCATTGTACTGTTTTCCATTTTCTTACATCACCCAAAAGCCCCAAACCACCCATGCATCAAAGCCAGAGTGAACCAAGTTACCACTTGCTTACATTACACATATTCTATTCCATGTTATTAGCACTTACATTCAGGAGTTCTCAGAGTCATCAACAAAATGGAAATGAAGCTTTGAAGCTTTGGAGATCAAAGCAAGATACCTGGATTCATTCAACTGTCCTGCTACAGCATTTCCTGTTTCTGCAGAGCCAACATCTGATGGTTTCCTTTTTGGAATATTTTTTGACTATATACTCAGAACACAAGCTATCAGCAGTTCATCTTCAAAACCCCTGTTCATTTGAGGAGCCTTCTCACAGCAGCCCCAAAAGCAGGATCCACAGGATATCCACAACATCTGCTCACCTGTTGTCTTTGGGTTTTGGTGGGGGGGACTACAGGGGTGATTCCTCCAAGAAGCTGCTGGAAGCTTCCTCTGTGTGTGACAGAGCCATTGCCAGTCAGCTCCAAGATGGACCTGCTGCTGGCCAAGGCCAAGCAGTGCCACTGACAGCACCAGCACCTCTGGGATGATGTATTTAGGAACAGGAAAAAAACCCCTGCACAACTGCAGCCAGGGAGAGGAGTGAGGATATGAGACCACTGTGGATATAGGAAACTACTCTGCAGAGGAAGTAGCAGAAGAGACAACATGCAGTGAACTGGCCAAAACCCCCATTCTTACACCCCTGTGCTGCTGTGGGGAAGAGATAGAGGAATGGGGGTAAAGCTAAGCCCAAGAAGGGAGGGCTGGGGGAAAAACGTTTTAAGATTTCGTTCTTATTTCTTATTATCCCACTCGGATTTGATTGGTAATAAATGAAACTAATTTGCCCAAGCTGAGTCTGCTTTGCCCATGACAGTAACTGATGAGTGATCTCTCTCCCTGCCCTTATCTCGACTCATGAGCCTTTTGTTATATTTTTTTCTCCTGCCTAGCTGAGGAGGAGAGTGATGGAGTGGCTCTGGTGGGCACTTGGTGTCTAGCCAGGACCAGCCCACCACATCTGTGCATGCAAGACTCTAAGCAGGAGGAAAACACCTTAAGGCTACACTGCTCTCTCCCCTCAGTTTTTCCATGTCAAGGGCTGGTGTTTCCCAGCACAACTTGGCAACTGCAGCTACGTAGCCTTCCAGCTATAGCACAAAAGGCCACTCATCAGAGGATCCAAGCACCAAAGAGTGACCATCTAGGCTAGACACACACAACAGTACCCAGTTCTCTAAAGCAGAGGTAAAAGTTTGGGCAGGAGAGCATACAGAACTGCACTGAAACTACAGCACTTCTAACAGGCAAAAAGAAGAAAGCTAGGGCAAGGCCAGCTGTTTGGAAACAGCCAAGAGTATATGACAGGGAAGGCAATGGGATTGGAGAGTGCAGAGGAATGCCGTGGGTGAGGGAGAAATGTTTTTCAATTAAATTTGGGAAACTACATGATTATTTCAGCCAGTATCTTTAATGTTAGGAGAAATAATTACACTTGAAATAGATTAAAAATACTTCAGAATCTAATGCCTGAACAACTTGGAGGCAGCTGGCAGAGAAGGACAGGGGAGCAGGGAAAACGACAGGACCCTAGCTGGCATCAAAGCAGCAACAATCATTTTACCCGTTAGGAGATGAATAGACAACATTCGGGGTCATTGTCTTGTAGATGGCAACAACAGAAAATTCTAGAATGGATAAACAAGCATTATCCAGATAGTTTTGGCCTTTGGAATGGGGTGGAAGATTGTTCTATGGAGAAAAAAAAAGAAGCATGTGCAGTCCCTTTGCCACTTCTGAGATTAAAGTGTAAATAATAACCCATGAAAGAGAGGAAGAGGAAAGAAAGAGTACTTAGTGCAGCCTTCCCCAGCCCTTGTTCTGATACTTGCAGCTTCACCTTTCCCTTCCCAGCTCCAGATGCTTTCTCCTCTCTGCTGTACCTGCAAACACACCAAGTAGCTTTTCCTTCATCTTTCACTTGCTCAGACAACAACAGGGGAAACCACAACCTTCCCACTCTCAGCTGCAGCCTGAACAGCCTCAGCTGCCAGAAGGAGCAAAAGGAAAGCTGGCCAAGGAGTCACAGCCCACTCTGCTGCTCCCTGGGAAAGGCAGGCAAAGCTTTGGGGAACTGGAGCACTCTTACTGCATGTGGAGTTTTCAGGTGAACGGTTGGGCTGAAGGTGCTCAACAAACTTTTTCAGGCATGTGCAAGCAGTCCCATAAATCACTCAGCTCCAGGCAGGTTTTCTTAGGAATGGCACAAGGTACAACCTTACATGGAACAAGTCCCCTGCCAAACCTAAGTTCTACCTCCAAAGCAAAAGAGGTACAAGCACATGTCAAAAAATAGCTGTAAAAATGGTTTACTATGAACAAACGTTGTTGGGTTTCTTTCCTTAGCACACTCAGGAGATAAGCTAGTCGGGCTGAATCTTGCAGGGGAAGTTTCAGTTGATGGCAAGAAATCTAGCCTGGGAAATAAGAGCCCCAGGGGTTAATGTCTGAGAAGGCTACAAGCAACCAACAAAGCTTCATAGTGGGAAGGGAGAAGGAACAGCCATGGCTCAAACTCCCCATATAACTACAACCTGATTCTTCCCTTGCCTCAATCCAATCCTAATTTTCTGAAATAAGAACAAACTTCAAATAACAATTACTCTATTTTACACAATGCTGCCCCTAAAAACATCTGCATAGTATTTTTCAGTTCTTATATCAGGTTTTCCACATCCTAATCTTTCACTGAACAGCATAATCACAGCAAGTATCTACTTAACACCACCATGGAATGCATTGCCACAGCTTTTATGTTAAAGATGACACACAGTTCAATCAAACAAGTTGTCCACTTGTTTCCAAGGAAAAGGAAAGCAGTGCATTTGGAAAAAAACTGTAAGCAAACAGTTATGACACTGCTCCCCGCCAGACCTGCCTTCTCATACTGTTCATATATTCTTTATTTACCCACACACTGACCAAGGATCTTCTCTCACACTTACTCCCCAGCCTCAGCAATGCACAGCAGGAGGGAACAGTGATGCTCCCAGCAAAGTGACTTAACTGCAGAACCTGTAGCATCCTCTGGCAAAAATCCCCTCCTGAAGAATTCACAACACCAATGCTGTCCTAAGCAGATATGGATTCCCAGGGTAACAAGAGCCATCTGGAAAAACAGGACTCTAGCAGGCACATGCCAGAACTGAGAAAAGGTGTGGCTGCATAAATTTGTGTACATTTAGACACAAATAATGTATGGTGACACTCAGCACAGTCCTGTCAGCCACAAAAATTACCATTTCCTACCAGTTACCACTTGAACCAGACTGGCAGTATTTGATCTGATCTTAAGTCCTACCTCAAACTTTCAAATTAGCCTGGTATTCATAGGTCACGTAAGTCTAAGACTCAATATTGCTTTGTTCTAATGGGCAATAGCAGCAAGTGCCAAGCAGCAAATGTGAAGAGACTGTTTTGCTTTTATTCAGGTTACAAGGATGCAAAACATCTAAAAATGAAAAACATATGATCCAGGTATCACACCAACACCAGCCCTCAATGTTCCCTTCAGTGCAGCCAACAGGTGACACAAATGCTGAGATAATGCAAACAGTGGTATGAGATTCACCCCCTAATGCCATTGCATATAGTCATAGTAACTACTTAAACTACTGTGATTGCTGCTGCTCAGGTATGTAGGAAACTTAAAATCGAGTGACAAAATTTACTAGACAACTATCTGCCAGTACTTGCCTGCATCGAAACAAAACAGGCTTCACCTTTCACGAAAGGACTTTCACAGGTGCAGTCTGTACTTTGTGAGCTCTTAACAAGATACATTGTTCTGTGCTGCACGAAGTTCCCACTCAACAGAAACATCACACGGCTTCCAACAAGCCTCCTACTCATCTTACATGTCTGTAATCAACGTGCAACAGCCTGGAAGAAGTTCTTTCCCGAATTAAAAATTAAAGAAGAAACAGAACACATTAGTCAATGCCCAAAATACCGTTCATAGGGCTCATTTCTTGTGCTCTTTGTAACACTGTAGCAGGTGAGGGACAGCCACACAGTATCAACTGAAACACAAGTGATAGGTACAATCTTCTAAAGGCTTTGAAGTCTGGTTTCAAACTCAAAGCTCCTTCCAACGAAACTGAACTAACACTGGTCACAGCCTCCTGAGGCCACAAGCCTCACTGTGACGATTACTGACCAAACCAGGATTACACTGGGAGTTTCCTGTTTCCAGCCCAATACTAGAAGTGACTCGCTTTCACACCCCTCTCCCACACACTTTTGAGGCACTGCTAATTCTGAAAAGTAAAAAACCTTAGCAACACGGTGAGCACAGTATTGTATCCCCGGCTGAACAGGGGCATCCAAAGCTGCTTTGGAAGCACTCCCCAGCCCGTGCAGGTGTCACAGGGGGGACACCCGCAGGGATGCTGCGCTCCGGGACGCTTCTGCCACTAAAACATGCTGCAGTGAGGCCAAAAGGTTCAACGAAATCAACCCAATCCGTGGCTGCCCCGGGGAACCATGCCGCCAGCCCCCAGCCCGGGGCACCGCCACCAGCAGCCTCGACCCCCGCCCCACCCCCTCCCCGCGCTCGTTCCACTCCCCGAGCGGAGCCGCACCCCGTCCCGGCTCATCTTCCCCGGCGGGCGCCCGGCTCTCCTACATCTCCTCCCGCTTCTGGAAGCTGATGCTGGCGTACGCGCTCAGATCCTCGCCACAGTGGCCACTCCCGCGCTGCTGGCCCGGGGGCTTCGGCGGCTGCTTCGCCTCGGCGGGGGCGTGCGGGGGGTGGTGGCGGCGCTGGCCGCAGTCCCTCACCAAGTCCAGGTCGATGTAGTTGAGCCCATTCTCCAGCGCGGGGGCGGCCCCCGGCTCCCGGCGGGCGGGGGGCCGCCCCCCCCCCCG
>VXBB01009707.1:251987-342765 GCA_013399915.1 Illadopsis cleaveri
TCGGCGCTGCCTCCATGGCGGGCGAGGCCGGGCCGCAGCAGCGCTCCCGCCACCGGCTGTGCAGCGGGCCGCTTGTCTCCCCGCGCCGCTCTGTGCTGAATTAAACGGAGCGTGCAGCGGGAGCGGCCGTGCCGGGGCTCGACGTGCCGCGCCCGCAACTCTGCCCTGGGCCCCGGGAACAAGTGCGGGAGCGCTGCGGCCGCATCCGCTGCTCAATGCTGCCCTCTGCGGGACAGCGCCCGCCCGGCCCCGGCTGTGGCTCCGGGGCTGCGGTGGGGGTCCGGGGATGCTCTCGGTGTTGGTCCCTGGGGCCGGTTAGGATGGGTGACCCTGGGCAGCCTGGGAGGGCAGCGGGGCTCTAATCGCCCTGAGCTGGCACTGCCCTGCCCGAGCAGACTGATTCCAGCTGGTCAGAAGTAAAAGTGCCACAGCAGCGCTTTCATCTACTCTTCAGGTTAAAATTAAATACAAAATTATACTCTCGTTTGGATTTGTGTAGGTCCAAGCACGGGATAAATAAGTTGGAGGGTTTTCTAATGCATCTGCACTACAAAGTTTGCTGCTGCACGGATTATGGCCGTACAATTATTTGAGAGGAGCAGTTATTTGGTCAAAAGGTGAAAAATTCCCCTGAAACAGTTGAAACACATGGAGAGCCAGAAAGGACAACAGGCAGCAGCACAAACCACCCTTGCTTATTATTCTGTAGAAAACACCATAAAGCACAGAATTGTTTAAGGGTGTTTGCCAAACAATTACTAATGCAAGAGCAGAGTCTAGCTGGTTAGGAGTGAGAAAAAAAAATACAATCCATGCTGTAACAATAACGTATCATCACCTCGTTCTTTCCTCCACACCATAGCTCATCATGACAAATGCAGATATTTGTATTGAAAATAAATGTTATACATACCTGGAGATAAAGATTTGTACAAATCAAGTGTATTTCTATCCTCCAACAAGTAGGACAGGAAATTGCTCCCCCAGCTCACACCATGGAGCTGTGGGATAGAATTGCAGCCCCAAGGCATATTAAGATCAGCTATCATGGCTGTCATTAACGACCAGGTATGTTTTGTGAGTAGAGGGCACTATCCCCATACATCCATGGCTAAAAAGTCCTGTGGTAGGAGGATAGATCCTAAACCTCCTTTCCCTGTCCCTTCACAAGCATGGGAATGCATGTTTGTGCACAGAATATATGTACTACTATTTTAATTAAACAATTTGCACATAATAGGTAAGGTTATTAATATTAAATAATAAATTTATTTGCTCTGGCCCATTCTTTCTCCTGGCACACTGCTCCACTGATGTGCCCATGTAAGTGGAATGATCTCTTGATGGAGAAAAACCACTATCTGACTTGTGTTGCAGCAGGGAACATGGATTTGAGAGTAAAAGCAGGAGACAATCCTATAATCATAGAATTTCTTGAGTTGGAAAATATTCATACAGATGATCAAGGCTAAGTCCCTGCTCCTCACAGGACTACCCAAAACTAAACCATATGATGAAGGGCATTGTGCAAACTCTCCTTGAACTCTGACAGACTTGGAGTCCTGACCACTTCCCTGGAGAGCATATTCCAGTGACTGACCACCCTGTCAGTGAAGAACCTTTTCCTAATGTCCAATCAACTTCCCTTAACAGTTTTCTTCAGTTCATTCCATGTCCAAGCCACAGCTTGTGAGCAGACAGTATATTTAAATGTGCTCCATTCATCCTGGGAACATTCTCTTCAATAATAACTGATTTTGCAGATAAAATAAAATCTGGTTGTTCTTATCTGGTTATCAAGGGGATTCAGTAAATGTCCCAGAAGTGTTTTCAAACTTTATATATAGATTCATGTCCTTTGCCCAGCAGAAATAGCAGGCAATAACATACTTCCAGCATATTCTGAAAACTTTTTTAAAGTTAGTTTGCATCATGCCAGACCACATCTTGGAATTGTTTTCTTGCTCTTTGAGTTCCAAACCCCTGAAGTACTGTGCTTCTCTGTGAGGTACATAAGTGTGCACACCAGCAGACCAAAGAGAAGAATATAACCTTACTGTTTCTATTTAAACACTCCTCCTGCCTTGACCATGAGTGACTGAGAATTCAGACTTTGTAACTAATTGCAAAGGACTTCAAACCAAGACATTTAATTCCCTGTATAAATACCTATAGCTATCACATTACACCACTGTTTCTCTATACAAGAAATTCAGCTTCAATAAACAAAGAATAAAATTGAGGTTGCTTGTCTAGCACCCATGTCCAAATCCTAAATTTCATTTCTGCAGTACCCTTCAACCATCCCCCTATTCTGATCACACACCTCAGAATATATATATATATATATTTATACATATATATATCCATTATACATATATCCATATCCATTCTCTTGGAGACAACATGATTATTTGATATAGAGAAGGGAAAGGAGTATAATACAACAGATAAGGATCAAAGTTCCTAACTTTTATCTGCCCTAGTAAGTGGTTGCAAGATTAATTTAGCACAGGGTAATTTCAAGAGGCATAAAGTGCTTGAGACAATTAGTTCTCACAGTGTTTCTCCTGAAGCTAGCAGAGCAGATCAGTAAGGACTGGGAGATAATCAAAACTTCTGCTTTGGTAATGCTCTGTTGGTAAAATGGCATCACAGGTGGGCAACTGCAAGGATCCAAAAGTAACTGAAGAGGTAGTGCTGCTCTAAATTACAATGGAGGCTGGTTTCTCTTGAAGTCACCTTTACCTGTTCATAAATAGATTCTCAGCTAGCTGCAAATATGAGTAAAAGTAGAAGTTAAGACTCAACATACACCCTTAAAACAGTAAGGAAAAAAAACCACTGCTCATTTTTCTTTTCAGATGATTGCCATAGGCTCTTGATTTTTTTATTATTTTTTGCCTCTGCCATCAACTGTTTTTATAGCTCTTTTTTCTCCACCTTTCTCTTCTCAGACACATCTCTGTGCACTTTGCTCACTTTTCTATGTATCTGACTGTTCTGTTAAAAGGGTGTTAGACTTGTTATTATAATCATCTAGAATTCTAGGGTCCACTAAAAAAATCTCTCTCACAAGGATGCAAATCAAAATTAAAAATTCCCCAAAGGTGAAGTTATATCACTGTAAGTCCCTAAGAAAAGCAGAATGACCCTTGTTCACCACCTTCCTCCATTCACCTTGCAGACACAACTGACCTACAAATTGCTCCCTCTAACCCCAACTCCCAGTTGTTCCTAAAATGCTTGATCTCATTTTCCACACCCAACTCTTCAGTCAAAACAAAACTATTTCTAGGCAGAATATCATGAAAAAAACCCAAAAACAACAGGTCAGGAAATCAAAACTTTCTGAACATTATTTTCTTTCATTTCCTACCGAGTTGGAATGAAGTTATCCAGGAGCAGGAAGAATGAGCTGCTCTGCCAGGGAAGGGGAGCCAGGTGCCGAGGGGCAATGAGCTCCCTAACTGCAGCCCATTCCTGTTGTACCCAAATAAGGTGAGCAGAGAACCCTGGTGCTTTTTTGATGTAAAACTTCCCTTACATATAAATAGAATTTCCTATATTTCAGTTTGTGGCCGTTGCCTTTTGTCCTAACACTGGGCACTACAGAGAAGTGTGCTACAGCTCTGTGTCCATCACACCGACACAGGTATGCTCTGGGCCTCATCTCAAGGTTGAGTTGGTTGCATATTTTATTTATTTTAAGATGATTTGTAGTATTTACTTTTCTACTATCAACAGTAAGGATGAAATTTGCATAACTCCTCTTTCAAAAATAGTGTAGCTATCTCTAAACTAGTTAAATCATTACTTAAAAAACCAAGATGTTTCATTTCTCTGTTAAAGGAATGGTAGTAATATCATGATTATACATTTTGTATCACTGACTTCTACTGCCATCTCTTTGAAGCAAACCAAGAACACATGTGGAATGATTAATTAGAGTCTTCAATTGTATTATATTAAATTATGCTGACAGCTGTATCCCACTGTATCACCATAATGAGAACTATAAGAGTTCATGGCATCTTTTCTATACTTCTCTTACTAGGAATTTTTCTATCTTGTATTCTCTAGTTCACATGTAAAACACTGTTACTTATAACAGCATTTAGAGCACATTAATGCTATGAAATATTTATGTTCTAGTGATCAAAATTAATTCATACAGATTATATGATTTTGTACATTAGTACCTCCCTATATAGCTTCATGTGTCTTTATTTAAAGAAGTCAGAAAAGATAAAACATCATTCCTAGGCTTTCCATTGGGGAATATGGATATCCCAACTGAAGTATCATTAAACTAACAGGAAGCTCAGTAAGACTTTTGGATAATTCCCAGACTACACTGATCAACCTTCAGCTCTGCATCTATTATCTTTATGTTTCCATGCTGTAACAAGTTCAAAAACTGTAGTGATGATTCACAGATTTTTTTTTTCTTTAATTCTGTCTCCTCCACCACAGACAAAATTGCCTGGAGCATGAATTTCAAAGGGAGAGTTACAGAATCTTTTATCTAATTTATAATAAGTTTTGTCTTTGCATAGCTTAAAGCAATAGTCTTGAGCAGTTTTTGACTGAGCAAGTGAGTTTCATAGGTCCACGGGGGGGATTGGTTTGGGTTTTTTACCACTGTGGCAAAGTCCACAGAGGTATGAAAATTAAAGCCAAATAGAAGGTTTTACCCATGGCTACTTGGTGACAGCAGCAGCCTCAGTCTTGCCCAGTCAGCTTTATTTCATCTTTGAGGTGTCAGTGTCTAACCCTGAATGGTATAAAGCAGAAGGTAATGTGCCTGCTGCTGCCCACAGTGCCATTTAACAGCTACAGAGGAAAAGAGGAAAACATGTTAATCCCTACAGGATCCCACAGGGGATCCTTCTGAGGCAAGAATCAGCTACCTTTTCCCTTGCTTTGTTGGAGAGGAGTGAAGAGAGCTGGGCTGTGCTGAGCCCCTGCTCCATCCAGGTGGGCTAAGCTGGGCTCTGGTCTCCCAGAGCAGAAGCAGCACAAAGCTCATGGCCTGGAGTCAGAGCCCTGCCCTGGCCACCAGGACACTGCTGTCACCAGCTGCCTTTGCTGCTGGCCTTGCACTCAGTCTGCCCTCAGGGCTGCTTACTTCTAAGCAGGATGAGCTGCAGGTGTTTGAACATGACTGATTCCTCAGTTGTGTTTGTCAGGAACGGGAGACTGAAAAATGGAATAACAAAGCAAAATAGTAAGCAATGGTTTCTAGAGAAAAAGGAGATTTACTCTGGTTTTCTTCAAAGAGTTCAGCAGCAGAGCTTATCTAAAGACCCGACTTATGTCCAGTGATAGTAGGCAAAATTTATTGATTTTTATCAACCTGAGAAGACATAGACTTATTTCACAGGCTCCAGCTATGATTCAGAATTCCCTGAGCTTTCCTTTGTGTGACATGATCAAGCTTAATCATGGCCTGCTGATCATAAATGGAACATACTTCCTTGGTCTCTGCTCTTTCAAAGAATTACTGAAGGTTCAAAGAGTTGCAGAAAAGCCTCCTTGTACTATGTGATGCTGGGCAATAAAATAGTGAGCTTAAATGCATGCAGGAAAAAGCAATTCTGACTTTACATATTTATTGACATGCTCCAAGTTAGTTACAGCTACATTTGAAGATGGTCTTGGAATTGTAAGAGTTAGCTTTTTAAAAACATCAGCTCAACACTTTTGCAGTCAAAAAGCAAATAGAAGATTAGAAATTATCATGTAAAGGAGCAAAAACAAAATAGAGAACTTTTTTTTTTTAATGCGCAAACTATTGTGCATTTTGCCCTTGCCTACTGTGGAAAAATTGTACTTTCTGGACTTGAAAACAATAATAAAGAATTGGAAAGAGATAACAGTAAATGATTAAAGGTTGTGCAAACTGAGCTAGCAGGCTGAGATTTTTCAGAGTGGATAAAGAGTGTCTGAGAAGAGATGTGACAGATATCTAGAAATATCATTACTGGCATGGAGAAGGTGAAAAGGATTGATTGTTCCAATACAAAAGATAAAGAACATGGATTAAAACTAGAAGGTTCAAAACAAAGTTACTTCTTTAATGTCAATGAACCTGTGAAATCATCGTCACAGGATGCTTTGACTTGAAAAAATCAGTGGACAAGTACTTGAGAAAGTCTGGCTACGCGATAGAAGCACGAAGCCAGCTCTATGACTGCAGAAGATACAGCAGCTGGGGAAGTGCCACTGTTTATGGATCTTACTCCTGTACATGTCTTTGTCACCAAGGAGCACCCAGAGGGACCTTAGTATGATCCAGCACCCTTGCTTATGCTTTTAAGATTAATTTCACTTGGTCCTGTAAGCGTTCTTTAATAACTCTTCACACTTTCTGTGTTTGAGTCCATAGCCTGGGCTATTCTCTTTATGAAACACTCAGGGTTCTAGACAGTGATGTTAAATCTGCATTATTTAAACAGGAGCATTTAGGCACCTGCCAAATATTCTATTCAGTTACTGCAGTAAGAATTTCAATGATTTTTTAGAAAAAAGGTTGTTGGACAGAGAATGATGCAATGGCTTGCTTAGAATCCCACACCTCTCCTAAACCATAATATCTCAACAGTTTCTGGGACAAGACCCAGAGAATATCCATATGCTCATGTGTGATGCAAGCAGCACTGGGTAGTAATTGCACTATTTATACACTGGTTTTCATTACACCTTTCACACAATATGCCTTTGCATATTGGAATAAATCTCTCAGAAAAGGTAATTAGGACATCTTCCATAGCAAAGGACTTTTCTGGGATGGTCCAAACCGGACTCATCTTCCAATCACCTGAACTGGAAGTAATTGTTGCCAGTCTTCCTCTGTCATCGCTTCCATTTTGCAGATTCCTGCTGAACACTTTTAACCACTACCCCCATGAGGAGGCCTCACATCAGGGATGAAGCTGTATGGTAAAGTACTCAGGGACAAGTTACCATCCGAAGCCTGTTTTCCCTTGATTTTTAGATGCACCTGCAGCTGATTCAAGTGCAAGTCATCAGATGCAGGTTTTTAGCGAGCCCCCTTTAAATTTTAAATATAAAAATATGGCATAAGCACACTTATGCATGTTAATTACTATGCTCCATGATTTAGTTCTCCTCAGTTGCCAGAAGGTTTTATCTGCATTTGAGGACGATTTGCAGGGTGGATGGCAGGGGGGCGTGTATAAAACACTAAAAATATTTACTTTCATATATGCCCACTGATGAGTAAGTATGCCTGCAAGTTCATACACTCTGACATGCAAAGGAAGGCACACTAAAAGAATTAAAAACCCATTTTCATATTATTCAATTTTCTTCATACTTTCAGGACTCAACAATTTCTTGACTGATGTCAGGCAAAAAGCAAATTTAGCAAATCTTAGACAAAATCCTATCAATTGTTTTGAGTTCTGTCTGCAAGAAAGAGCAACCCAAACTACATTTGATTTTTAACACTATTCAAATTTTTCCTTTTCTAGCCTGTTCTGAATAGTCTAGTCAAAATCCATTAATTTCTTTCCACTTCTACTTACTGCAGGTTTGCTATTTAAAATGAAAGGCACCCTATGCATTTAAAACGTTACCACAGTAATTACTTCTCAAACAATACACGCCAAATTAGAACAGTCATTTTTAGGGACGTCGCTGAAGAAATTGTTTTCAGCCTAATGGAAGTTAATAACTGCTACTTACCTGGAACATCATTACTATTATTGCTTAAATAAGGTCACATTTAATTAGTAAGTCATGAGCAAGAATATTCTTTAAAATTCCCATAACATTTGAATGTCTTGGTCACTCCAAAGAGCTGGTTAGAGAACACTGATTTCTCAGATTAGAAATAGTAACCTGATTCAAGGGACAGAATAGCTGATTGTGTATTAAGCAATGGGGTTTAAGGCTTTGAAGATCAGGAATGTGGATTTTATTTCCATAAACATATGCATCAATGGGGCTGAAATCAGTGGGGAACTGCTCTTTTTAATAGAGGATTTAGTAATGGTAATAGCAACTTCAAAAATCAATCAGGGAAAAAACACCACATGAAGAAATCTTAAACTTTTCTGCCTTCTTAAAACATTATTTTTCTATGTCATTATTTTTCTATTTTTCTATTTCATTATTTTTATATGTCAGATAGCTTAGAATTGAGCAAGACACTGGTCCCAGAAAGCCAGCGGTTTTTCCCTGTAAGCAACAATTTGGTTATGGGGTTTGTTAGGGTTTTTTGATTTTTTCCTTCAATTAGTGTAGAATTTTACATGGATTAAATTACTGAAATACTCAGAGTTTGGTTTATTATATGTCTAATACGTGCCAGGCTCAAAAAAACACTGTGATAAAATAATGGGGTTTGGTTTTCATCTTCTTTCTTCCATCTGATGTGGTTTGAATTAGAAATTACTTTAGGACTACCATTGAAAAGGTCCAGTTTTTGTCTTTTAGGAGCAAAGCAAACAACTTGAATGTAAGCAACTAAAAGCTGTTTACCCAACCAGTATGTGTGTTTATCCCTAAATAAATCTGTCACAGGGCTGTTACATAATTTGTTTCTAGTGAGTACTTTGAAAATTTGCTATGTAACAGATACTGGAACTTCCTTCCAAAAATTGTCTATTGAGATTTTTGTGAACTTAATAGAGAAATATCTCCTTTCTGAATATGAGAAATAAGGAGATAGGAAACAGTCTGCCATCCCAGTACAATGTTGATCTGGCCACAAAACAGTCATTCAGCTCATTTTTAATTTTTTTTTTAATAATATCAGTTAAAATTCTGTTTCATTAGTAAACTGAAGACATCCAAGTTACTGTTAATTCCAGGGCCAAGGTAAACTGTTCCTATTTACAGTGAAAATATTCCAGCAGAAAGAAAAGAGTAAATATAGAAAGAAAAGGAAATACTAATGTATGCACATATGTTTATATGGAAAAGCTGTTTTAGTTGAATTAAGGAAAATCTCATTGAGCAGAATGAGACAAAAGCCACTGAGAACAAACATTGCAAATGAAACATTCACCCAGGAGTTTAATTTTTCCAATTCTGATAACTCCTTTAGAAGACATGGACCACGTCATGTCCAATTGATAGAGCCTCTGAAGTCACAGAACAGGGATCCAGTGCTCTCCTCTTTCCATGTGGGAGTCCTCAGGCTCTTCTGCTCCTCAGCCAAGTCTGGACCCATCCCAAGACCTGCATCTTTACAGACCCTACAGCTACAAGTAAAAGAAAAAAAATCTAATTAGCTGTGAGCATTATCAACTGTAGCCACTTCTCTCTAAAATTAAGCCAAATTATGGAAACTACATGACATCTGGTCTCCTTCATGTGCATGCTAATATTAGAAAAAACTATTTGCTGCTCCAATACTGCACACAGCATGACACAGGTAATAGAAACAGAGCAGGATTTCCACCTCTTTCAGACTGCTCCTATAAATTGAATTTTTTTAAAAAAAACCATTAACCATTTCATTTTCTTAAAATAGCATTTTTTGTCAATTTTGGACATCAAAAGCCAGACTTTTGAAGAAATGCAGATATCTAATTCTATTCAACTTCATAGAGAACAAAGAAAGGTGGTTTCCAGAAAGATTGCCCATGAAAATGCTAATATTCTGTAATGAAATAATTTATTTTGGTATGTACTTACATGCCAGCATATATAAGTATTAATGATATTCGTACATTTGAGTTAAACACAACATATTACTTGAGCTACTGCTATCAAGTGATTTTCTAGTGCTGACAGTTGTTTTCTATCTACTTGGCATGCACAGAGCTACAGCAGTTTCAGCCATTTCCCAGTCTCTGCTGACAAACAGGAGAAGGTCTCCACACCTGTTATTCACTGCTGGCTTTGCTAACTACTTTAATGCATTAATTCTTGAGGATGTTTTAGTTGATTTTCATAAATACATCTTCCCCTCCTATTATGTTATTACATGCATTAGATTATTTTTTACAAAGCATTACTGGGGATTATTTGCAGCCAGCAGATTCAGAGAATGCTGTCTTTGCCATACAGCCCAGAGAACCAGAGCTGACAAACACCCAGTTTCCACAGGCTCCCTGCACACATTGACATGCTGGTGGTCACACTCTAAGTACAGCAAGCAGCTGTTTTTACCCAAGACATGAGCCCAGCTGTGGAGAGGTGGGTCTCACAGTGGGTAACATAGAAATTTGTTTTTCTGATACAGACAGGAAGAAAACATTTATCAATTGGTGGATTTAGGTAGACTGAAAAGAGCCAGTAAAGCGCAACTGTAAAATCTGAGAAAATCAGGATGGTTATGAAAGGGGAGAGACAAAGTGGTAAAATAGATCACTTATATTTGTTTGATTTTCAGGGTTTCCCTTCAGTAACCCCAGTGTGATTAGGAGATGTGCTGCTCAGCCCACTGCACAGATGGCAGGGCCACACTCTTGACTTCCCTTCCTGTATTTGCAGAAATCCAGAGCTAAAAGCCCAAAACTCAAGGGCTGAGTTGCAGAACACAAAGCTGAGTTTTCCTCATTCTATAGAGGTTTTTACATATGAAGCTGCAGGAGTCTTATCTTTGTTCTTTGAGGCCTTAGTCCAAGGACCAGATTTCAAGTAACAAATTTGGAGTAGTTTCACTTATTTTCACACCCAAGATCTCCCCAGGTTTGCAGCAGTTAGATTTATCTAGCTGTTTGGATCACTTCTGTATTTATTGTTTCACATTATAAATACAAAACTAGTGTAAATACCATGAAGTAAAAAAATTGGCTTTATTTGGTATGTTTTTCACTCTCTCATTTCCTTGTTGTTACTGTCAGCATCCAGACTGCTTCCAGACATCCCTTCTGTGCCCATTTGCAGTTCCTCTGCCTCTCAGAGAGAAATCTTTAAGGATCATACAACTTTCCAATTTTAATACTTTCACCAAAAAGAAAATATGAACATGCTACTAAGCATATTCTGGTTCCTACAGATTGCTACAATTGCCTTGCTTATCCCCCTTTCATAGGATTAAACTGGAAATATGAATGCAGTTGCTAGAATGATTTGTCTGATTTTTCTGCTATTTCCAAAAATAGCACCCAGGAGATAGGAACAAATGAATTTGGTATTTCATCCAGGGACAGGATACCTCTTGGGCTTTTTAAGCCTTTAAAAATTATTTAGCAGTGATGACAGATGCAAGACTGACATCTCAATACAATGAAAACCTCAATTTATCCGTGCTATCAGCAAGGCTCCAGTTATTGCATGATTCTATAGCTATGCAGTTTGTTACTGAATTAAGTCCTTCCTATAGGATAGTGATTAATAATCCCTGCTTTTGTTGTTTAAAACAGATGTTTCAGGCCACAAAATGACAAAGATCAACTTAAATACATGAAGAGAGTATAAATGTCTTCCTGAGTCTGCAGAACAACCTGAAAAAATTTAATGGAGAGGTCTGCTTCCCCCTAATCACCTGAAAGGGTTGTCACGTCTGGAAAGGAAAGATAAGTTACAGCATTGGCCTCAGTAATTATTTCTAGATGGAGAATTCCAGCAGAAGCATCCAGCTTTTGTTCTTAACCTCCAATCCAAAGCTGGCCATGCAGTAGAAAAAGTAATAAAAAATAGTATCTCAGAGGAATTAATTCTCGTTATGAAACAGTTTCATATTTAACTAACTTCAAATGTCTTAACATGAATTAAGCTACTGCAGAATGCCCAGTTTCTCCTGGTGCATTAGAGTTCTATAGCAAATTTGGTGTAAAACATAGGTCCAGTTTGCAAAATGACATTACAGTCCTAAACACATGTGCACTAAGGTCCTGCAGGTATGTGCTACAGCAGCAGCATCATCAACCAGCACAGTCGTGCTCTGGGTTTGGCAGGAATTCCCCTCACTGCCTCGTTTATAGTGGCAGAGGGAACTTTAAAACCAAGGTGTGAAAAGGTACATCAGGCCTTCCTTCTCAGCTGAGGCTGGTGACTGATCCTAACAGCAGTCACTTCAGAAAGAGAATAAACCAGCAGTTACTTTTTTGGTCTTTTTCATGAGGATTACAGCTGATAGATTGCAATGTCTCCCCCTTTTAGGCAGCTGCAGATTCATGCAGTGCTTCTTGTCCCAGCAGAGTAGTGGCACAACTTGGATGCCTTTCTCATGGTTTATAAATCCTGTATTTTATATCCATGACCTTTGCAAATCAAGCCTCAAAGAGAAAGCACAGCCTATATAAAATAAGTTTATATTTTGAAGACTTAAGACTTGCAAGTGAAATATATCTGTCTAGAGGAGCCAAGTCTTCACCAAACAGTAGAGGCTTCTCAGGAAACTAGAAGCTGTCTCTGTGAAAGCAGCATTAAAGAGCCATTTTCTGTTAATCTGTGATGATAAACTTCCTCAACAGCTGCATTCCTCAGAAATGAAGTGACCAAACTCCTGAGTGAAACTCCTGTGGGAAGACAAAATCACCCAACCCTACTGCCTTGAAATTCCTTGAAATAAGGACCACAAAATCAGGTATCAGCGCTAGAGTAATTCAACTGTGCTTTCCCACAGCAACAGTTAATAGAAATAAAGGATAGAATACAAAAGTAAGAGTGAAATAGGAGCTAAGAAATTCAGAAAGCAGCCTAAAAACAGGCATGGGAAAAGTCTGGCCAGTACATGTGCCTCCCCTTGCCTTGTGAGCAGGAGACATCAGACCACTGAGTTCTGCAGCTTCAGTATCTGAGAACCAGGATATTATGCTAATAGCTGTGATGATAACATTTTATGTGGATTTCCAGGTCATTAAGGATGCTATCAGAGTCATCCACTGAAGGAACACACAATTCCCACTGAAGACACCTCACTGTAAGGTCAGATATTATTCAGTGTAGGAAACAAGCCCTCTCTCTTGCATACCTGCCTTATTCAGGATGTGAGTTGCACAGTGAGGACTGCAAAGGGCACGAGCCCACTGGCCAGCTCCTGGCTAAATCCTTTCCCACAGCTGCATGAAAGGTAAGTAGCTTCAGGGGAATCAGCAATGAGTTTACTGGTGCAATATTCAGTAAATGTCGTCTCTAGCGCACAGTGTGAGAGACAGATCTGTTGCCATTGACCTTAATACTACCGATTACTGTGCGGTTTGTTGAGTAAGCACTGTGTAAGTGAGCAAGGCAGAAGCACAGCCTCTGAATAAAGATAACATTACATCAATATTGTGTTATTTTAAGCTTATATTAGCAACCCAAAAGTATTTGTTAAACTAACAGGAACTGCACCATGGGAAGCTCTCTTTCACTCCAGTTCTAATGCAAAAACACCCTGCAGAATAATCTCACAAGCCAAGACTGCAGAAGCATATAAAAGCAACATGGAACAGTTAGGGTTTGCATGTACATTTTTAACCTTGTTATTCCCAGACCATTTTTTTTTATTATTATTTTTTATTTCTTTAAAAATTTCTAACCGTGTTTAGTTCTAGTCCACTAACACCTATGCCTTTGCAGGAACTACTGTCTCTTAAGAATGCATCTTCTGCAAAGCCAAAAATTTTGCACTGGTACAGAAGCAGGGAACTTTCATAAGAGTGCTGAATTAAATAGTTGTAAGTAATTTTGCAAGAAGAAAAAAAGATGTGGCAGATTACTATTCCCAGTTTTAATTTGTATACACAAAACTAATGATCCAACATGACCTAAATGGGGGGTGCTACATTCTGTTCACCAAAAATGCAAATGGTTAAGGACCTTGAGAAGTGGCGTTCCTTGCAGAGGTCACCTCGCTGGCCTGTTATCAAAGCTTGCATAATGAAGTGGATGACACAGCCATTAACTTGCATATGGGCTTGTATATGTCAAAGCAGACCAGCTTAATCTAAAGGTGAATTCAATAATGTTATGCTGAATTGCAGTACACAAAAAGCCTGCAAAAGCCTATGATTAAGGGTCAGCACATCTGGCTTCTGATTTGATGTCAGCTGCTAACCCTTCTTTGACCTCATCCCCTGCAGACTTTCTAACTGCCTATTACTGAGGATATTTTACAATGTCATCTTGCTGACTCTCACCGTGCACTGAGAATACCATGCATCTCCACCTTTGCTAAGTTAATTTCCAAATCTCTTCAGTACACATGGAAAACTAATGTTTCATTTCCTAAGCCTCCAGTAAATTGTCATTTCACATTGGGAGATAGTGAATGAAAATTGTAGGGAAGCTTATTTTTCCTTCCAAAATAACCATTCTGTCCATTAGCCAGTGTGTTCTCTCAAATTTGCATGCTTTTCATAACAGCATTGGTGACAAAAATTTATTCATCCTTAGTGTAGCTGTGTGAAATAAGAAGAAAAAACTTGCTTACGCTATATAGGAAATCATTCACACCACGTGAGATTTCCTACTTTACTGACTTTTATTGTTCTTCCATTTATTCATTTCTCTGTATTTGGCAGGTTGGTGTCCCATTTCTGTTGTTGATAGGCTGAGGCTTGTTTATGCTTTTGAGTAGGGCAGTCCAATTCTGCCAAAAAATAAGGACAAAGCCTGTTGAGAGGCTTCATCTTTCTGCATAAAAAAGAGAAACCTCTCTCAACTTGGCTTTCTATTTGCATCAGAAAACAATCTGCTCATTAGAAACAGTTCATAATCTTAAATGTTTTTCTAAGCTCCATACCAACTGATTCTCGTTTCAAAACAAACAAAAATTACAATTTACAAAAGTGAAAGGTAGATAATTACAGCAGAACACTCCGTTATTAGATCATTTCCAAGTACACAAAAGGAAGGAAATGAATGTGAACACCCATATGCAATAGCAGACATTTCTCAGTGAGAATAAATGAAAAATTTTTCAGTACAACGAATGCCCCAAGGCACCACAAGAATTTATTTCATAGGTGTAAAAAAGATACATTAATTTGATAACTAAATATTTTAGGAGCATCAATCAGTTAGAACATACCTTGAAATTATTTGCAACTCATTTTTGAGAAGTATGTGCTATAGGCTGACATAAAGGCAAAAGGAATTCCACTATTTCAAATAATACACGAGCATTCATACATTTTTTTAATCTATTCAGATTTATAAAAGCTTCAAAAAAAGAAGCTATCCAATATTTGAGTTGTTGCATGCATCAAGATACATAACATAAAAGACTTCTTTTAGAATTTTACCAGTGATCAGCATTTCTCACTTATTTTACCCTTTCCACCACATTTAGGGAAAATGGGGCTTAATTATGGAAGCCAGCAGCTGTTGTAGCTCCATAATGCATATAAATAAAACACCAAAAACTGCAGGGCCTCCTTTTGGGGTTACTATTTTAAAGAAGCAGTATCACAGTTCTAGCTGGTTCCACCCTTTCCACGGTGCATATCAGCAGTAAATCTCATCGCCTGCACACTGCATCGCTGAATTAAAGGTGAAACCTACGGGCATGGAGCTGAAACCAATGGGAATTTAGAGCTGTAGCACATGTAGCAGGGACTGGGCTCCTTGCCCACATCATGGCCTTATCAAAGTATCAAGAAAATAATAAACATGAAAAATAAGGTTCAATAACTTTGTTATCAGTATCACTAAACACAGCTTTCATAGACATATCAGGTCTATGCCTGCAAAGCCTTATAGTCACTTTTTCCTTTATTCCTCTCAGCCAAAAAGCAAACCTTCATTATCACTTAGAGTCCACCTGGTTTTCCAAACAGCGATTACACCACCTTCACTGCCATTTCACACTAGAGCAAATTTAGTCCCACTTCACTGGCATTTCTGCTGGCCTGTGGCTGCCACCCAGTCTATCTACCTCTCATTAGCAAGGCAGACCCTGGTAATAAGCAAAAGGACTCCTCATGTATGGCAAAGAGAGTGGGAAGACATTTGATGGACGTCACACTGCCTCTGACTCCTATGCCCACCTTGGCAACGCAAGCCTTCCGTGAGCACCAGTAACTGCAGGCACTGAGCACACATTTCCCCTGCTTCCCCAGCAGGGTTGGCACATGCAGCAATCTCATTCTGTTCGTGTGAAAGTTTCATATTTTTCCCCATTATGAGTCCCCACAGCCCAGATTGATAGTAGACCCAGCTGTCCTTTATAATTACATTTTAATGACTTAGGATGGTTGTTTGCATTTTGGCAACTTGTTTAATAGTGATGACATTTAAATTGTCACAACTAGGCTTCAAAGTTATCAATTTATTAGATGATCAGGAAACTTCACACCTATGGTGGTGAGGTTTTTTGGCTGCAAAATCAGTAATCCATCGGCACACTGATTTATATAATGAGGATTATTTCACAGGAATATGCTTTAGTTAATTCAGCCCTGAAAGGGATTTACTTGAACGAATTAAAAAGGTTCTGTTTACTTATTTATTACTTTAGATTGACAGATACTCTAAAAACACACATATTGTGTTTTGTCTTCTGTTGCTTTTTCATTTCAGTACATTGACTTTTTGTGCACATTTCCACTTATTTCCTCTCCTTCTGCAAATGAACCTGGGATTTGCAGAATCACATATGATTCCTTCAGAGAAACACTTCTCTGATACAGCAACAGAAGCACTCAAATATTGCATAGTTTATATCCTCAGTAGATTTTTTTTTGCTAAGTATTTCAACACCCATCCCCCAATGGTGCATGGAAACAGTTGTCCAACTCCTTATGATGCAGAAGTCATAAACAGCAGAAAAATTAACCCTGATTGCCTGGTCTGAATATCAGGTTTAATCATAGTACTGTCAGCTGCTTGGCATATTCCCTACACACTGCTTGTTTACCCCTCAGGTTCCCTGCTTCCCATTTTCAACCCAAGGGTTTCAAGTCTCCCACCTAGCCCTATTTGATCTGCTGTTTAGAAAAGAACCAGCACATTGTAGGGGCAGGTAAAGCTCGTGAGTTTCCTCACAAACACACTGCTGCACAGCCCCAGCTGTGGATGGGGCACAGCTACAAATGAGCAGTGCTGGCCAGGCCCTTTAGAACAAATTGGTATCCTGCCACATCTCCAGAACTGGGGCTCAGCTCCGGGCCTGGCAAGCCCACCTCAGCCATTCCCATCAGCACACTGAGCAGCTCCCCTCACCAGGCAGGCTGCAGGAGGTGGTGGGGCTGCAGCCCACAAGCAACCAACACTTCCAGCAGAGGAGACTGAAAGTGGTTAGTTGATTCCAAAGTTACTGGGACAGCAGCATGCAGGTAAAATTGTTACATTGATTTTTAGGAAACCAACTAAAACATGCTCATACACATGATTGGTGATTGATATCAACAGGGATATGCCAGTCATCATGAAGAAAAGTAGCTCTGGGAGGGGCAGGAGGGGGATTACTGCTCATTGCCAAGTCCCTGATATACAAATGGTACTGCTGACAGGCACTATGCAGATGCAAGCAAACACCCTGTGAGCTCCCACCTACCTCAGGGACTTGGCCCAGCATAGGGCATGCCATATAATCTTTCCTCCAAGAGAGAACTGGCTGTAATACCCAAGTAGGAGAAAAAAAAATCTAATGAGTTTACTTCTCTTGACAATTTTGACTGCCTTTTCCTCCTTATCAGTGGTATTACCTTCATGCAAGCAATCATTAAGTAAACAGATCTCAAAGAAAAGTCATTTCAAGTACAGATTTCTTCCACTAAACTCCCTGGAGTGCCCACTCTGTAGCCCTTGGGCAAAATCCAGCACGAATTTATCTCAAGAATAGGCCAGTGCTCATTAATCAAGCAAAGGCCTGGCTGAAATCCTCACAGGCAGCTGCGCAGAACGCCAAGTCACCTTGTTGTAACTGATCTAGGTACTCTGCAGTGCCAAAACCCAGAAAGCTGCCAGAGACCATTGTATCACAGAGAGAAAGCTAGTAAACAGAACAAGGAAAGTAATTAAAAAATATATTTCTCAAGCTCATTAGACATGGACCAAAATGTGAACACAGAATGAATAATCAAAATAAATGTGACAGGTAGCAGAAATACACATTAGTGAGCTGCTGAAAGAAAAAGCTTTAAATAGACTTTCACAAGTTTTTAGAAGAGAAGGAAGAGGTCCCCAGGGCAATCCCTATGGGAATTCTTTGACTCTGGGAAGTGGGAGGGTTCATCTAACTAATGGTTGAAAAACTTGCCCTTCTACCTAGAAAGCTGGAAGATCCCCAGAAACCTGAACAAGTCCTAGAAAGTTTGCATAAACACCCCTGCAGATGGCTGAGCACTATCTTTATGCCCTTGCCGGTGCTCATTCCTTGCCAATCCCAAGTCCTGTGCCCTGACCTCTGCTCTGTTTCCAGGAGTGGCCTTTGAAGTGAGTGACTCCTGCAATGGAGATGGCTTGTGGGACAGGGCAGCCCGTGGCTGTTACTTGTTCTAGCTGGGAGCTGTGCTGGCTCTCAGCACATGCAGAGCACGATGTGAATCTACCTGCTCCAGCCCCACCCAGCCCCTGGAGACAGACTGAACCCGATCCCAAGCACCTCGCTGATTTTGTTTAAAGAAGATTAGAGAACACTATCAGCAGAGGACTGACAGGCAATCATCTTCAGCAGAGTGAAAAACAAACTGGAGTAGTAAGACAGCAACCTGTTGCAGCTGTTTGCTCAGTGAGTGCATCGCATCAGAGCATTTCTCAGAGGCATGTCACGACAAGCAGTCACGGGAGGACAGCACGGAGCCATCTCCTGCTGCTGCTCCAGGTCTGAAGGAAGGCTTCCACCTGTTTTCTTGATCCAACAAGAAACGGCACATTTGTCTTTGTCCTGAGGCAATCATTATGGCCTCGGCAGCACTACCACAAAAATGGGGGTGAAAGCTGCTATTTGAATCCATGGTAAAGACTGAGGGTTATTTCCTATATATACACAGCAAAAAGCATCATCCCCAGCAGGCTCACCCGTTATTTCCACCAGCTGCTTTCAGTAGTTTCCAATGCTCTAAAGGCAGATTTAAAAAAATACACCTCAATTTTTACTGAGCTTTGAAAATCACTGCTTCTATTTCAGATCTGAATAAAGCATTGTGCTCCTGAAGCCTTGTCTGCTTTTCCCATCTATACTAGCTGACCAAATACAATATATTGTATTTGCCAGAAAATTCTACTTTATCAGGTTAGAGGGAAATTTCTTGAGCTGAACCTGAGTAAAACTCAGCTACAAAATACAAGCTCTCAGGTTTGGTGATATTCAGTAGTTTTATGTAGTTTGATTATAACTCATAAATTACTTTCTATGCTAAAAAATGCTTAAGTGCTTCAAAAACCCAATTTGATCTTCATTTACTTTACAGCAGCCCTGTAATTTCTGCTGAATATTGTAAAAATGAACAATGAAAAAAGTAAAAATAATGCTTCAATAGAGCTTATCAGCTTTGAATTGCCACTTTCAGATTCACTGCTTTGAATATTTTCCTCCCCACTTCCTTACTCTGGAACAACCTCTGTGAAGGGCACCCAGCCCCAAGGTACCTGAGCAAGGAGCAGGAAAGATCCAGGGACGATGAGCTGCTTCAGCCAAGGGTCCAAAGCACAAAGCAGCCCATGAGGACAAGGCAGGGCAAAGACACGGGCGGGAAGGCAACAACCAGGCACTGCCCCTGGATGGAGCAATCTGGAGACAGAACCACCAACCAAGGGCCCATGGCCAGGGCAAGGCTGGGGGGCAGCCAGAGACCAACCCCAGTCCAGGCCTGCCTAGGGAAGGACACATGGCCTCGGGCTGACCTTAAATGGGGCTCTGGGCCCACAAGGAGGGACTGTGGCTGTGGGGGCCCAGATGAGGCTGTCAGGGACTATTAAGGCCTAATTAAGGCCGATCAATGCTCTCTGAGCTGTGACAGATGCCTTCATTAGGCTTAGTTTTGTTAAATAAAAATATGTTAAAGACAGCTTTAGGAAGTTGAAACCAACAAAACAAACCAACAAAACCCCCAAACAAATAATAATGCCCATTTCAATATTATGGTTATTATGAATATTATGGCATATTATGTCTCCTCACAACTTTTGGGATTCAAACTTCCAAGGGAAATGATGCTTCCCTCTTTGTATGAAAACAGAAATAAAAAGACCAAATTGTGAAGCAAAATTTTTGCAGCAGTCTTCTGCCCATATCAGCCCCTCTTCCAAATGCCTCCTCACCCCTCCCTCAGCCTCTCAGCCTCTCTGCAGGGAACAAAAGTCAGGCTAGTGAGCATATACGATGTAGGACCAAGGTTAGCATGAAAGACAAAAACATGCAGAGCATGAGTTCTACTCATATATCCAGAAGAAAATACAGAGCAAGAAAAAACTTCCAAGAAGGGGCTTAAATGTAATTTCTGGTGAAATTACTGTACTATCTTTGACAAATCCTCCTTTACAAGGAGTGCCAGATAAAGCCCTCTAGTATTGCCTCTGGATTAGCCCAACTTTGAGAGCTGGGAACTAGGGACTACAGCAAATCAACATTTCATCTCCCTTGGGAAGGACATTGCTTCCACTGTCCTGGCATCCTGCAGGCCAATGGAGCACACAAATGTCACCAGAATACTGACACATCCATAAAGTAGTTGAAATTTCATAAAAAAATTGGATCAAAACCCCTGTTTCCATAACTGAAAACATTATGTGAATGCTTGATAGAAATGGGAAATAATCACAAAATTTTCACAGCTAGAGTATTAAGAAAAATTCCTTGCCAGCAGCAGAATATACTTTAACTTCATGATTTTTATAAACTGTAAATGATGAGATGTAAATTATGCTGCCACTGAGAAAACCCCAAACAACTGTATTCAACAGAATATTTTCTGCCTACAGTATTTTTACAAGTAACAACTTCTTAACTGTTATTCCTGTGATCAAGCTTTAAGGAAGATAAATGTTTGCATACACAGCTTTTAAAATCAGTTTTAGATGACAGCAGGTTACTCTTTTGTTACTTCATACCGAATAACTTTTTACATTATAGTTTGTTTTTATCAGTGATGTCACATCCTATTCCCTTTGCTTTTGACACCTTTTTTAGAAAGCCCTCCAGTTTCACAGAAAGATTGCCTGGTACCATCTTCTTGACATAGTTCACACTTCCATTCCCTTAACACTGCCTTTTGGTCTACTCCCTTCTCTTACAGTGACATACAGCAGCTCAGGCTTTTGAGCTTTTTCAAAATGCTTTGGCTTAACTGAAGTGTCTCACTGCAGCATCCAGATAAGCAGGAGGTGACTGATCATCTGATCAGATGCCTTTGGCTGTGAGTGTTGAGAAACCTTTTTGATGTTGGTCCGTTTCTTCCAGCCCACATTAAGACCAAGACACTCCTTTAGTTTCTATCCGGTTGTTTCATCTATGTCTTCTGGCAGTCTATATGAACAAATCAAGAACCAGGATATTTTGTTTTATCTCTGTAAGTTGTAGAGAAAGCATCTCTATTTCTCCCTCCATTTGTCCATATGGTATCATACAGTTACTGTGTTAGTGATGCTGGCAGCTGAACTGGAGAAAGTAACAGTGAAGAAGTTAGTAGAGGTGGACTACGTAGTGAAAGCACAGTTAATGTCAGATCAAAGACTCCAGAAGAGTAAGCCTTGAATTCATACAAAACATTCACTATCAGATCTTATTTCCATCTGTCTCTCACAGAAGGGCTTGTCTCCACAGTTTCCAAGGCATTATGTTGTTTCCAAAACCAGAATGGTAGCAATGGTGCAACAGCTGTATATAAATAATAACATGTTTAAACAGATCCTTTGATCATCTGTATTTTGTTAATTTTCTGACAGACTCATAATATTCGGTGTATCACATTCTGGGTTACCGCTTTTCTCTTCTTCTGCTTTTTGTAAACACTGTCACGTACTGACAGTCTAGGGAAGCCACAGCTCCTTTACCATAACTACACTCTGACATTCTTCTTACATTTGCAGGCTAGCCCTAACTAGTTCCTTCAAGATTAACATAAACAGTGCTTCAAATGTACTGCTATCAGATTCCCAGCATTAATTAGAAAAATAACCTTCAGATATGGATTTAATTTGCATCCATGCATTCATAGCAGGATGATTCTTTGCAATTGTTACATGTTGAAAAGCCTCTGTATAACCCTCAGAAAAAGTGAGTATTTCTGCTCTATGGCTCCTAAAACATGTTTAAACCTTGTGCTATCAAGCAGAGATCTCAATGTCACTTTTTCATTATGGGTCAACAAATGACTAAGCTGTATGTGTACACTGATAATAGCTGTATGATAAATATTTACATGGATTATATAGTTAGCAGTAAGGCGTAAGCAGTGCTGACTGTATGCGTCACTCCTGTACCAGGAGTACACGGGTTATGAAAATGATGATTTTGGTTTTTTCTTCTTTATTTTCCTTCCAAGTATTGAATTCTCTTTCTAATCAGGCCAGACATAACCAGGAAATAGAACCTATACTGTTAATAGTTGCTTAAATGGAAAGGAATATTGTCTTAAATTAATTCAACCAACTTTTTATGTGTCAGCCCTTCAGTTATTCTTACTCAAGAACATTATGCATGTTGAGGAAAGCTGAGTAATAGCTTGTATGGCACACGTATATCAAATGCAGAATTTGTAAAAAAAAAAAAAGTTGTAATATGTGAACAGTGTTTCTCATTTCATTCCATTTTACTGGTAAGAAAAATTAACATTCAGACAAAAAAGTAGAAGAAATCCATGAGGTGAATGGTGGCATGAGATTAAAGAAAGAGAGAAGCAGGTGTTTCTTTTTTTCTTCTAACCAGCTATTTACGTAAGTATAAACTAACCCAGATGATCTGGCAGGATATTAGTAAAATTTGTGTAGAACCAGGAAAAAAACCCCAGGTGGCTATAAAGTCCCACACTTGGATAAAGAGTACAAGAACAATGGTGGGTTTTTTTTAAAACCTAGCTACATATATGGCCCATTAATTAAAGCGTTAGAACATATTATTCATTTCCTTAGCCTCCCATTGTTCCTGGGACTTTTGTTATCCCTGCCATATCATTAAGGATCTGAAAAGAGAGAATAACAATACAATTGCTCAGATTGACCCACAAAGAGAACTACGATCTTCTAGGACCCAGAAAGGAACCACAACCTCAGGACTTGCACATCCAGTAATAAGATCTGGGCCTGTATTGAGGCAATAAATATGGCATCTTTCAGAATTATGGACTGAAGTTATGATTGCCTGAAAATGGAGTACGCTGTTACAGGAAATTGTGCCAATTGTAGAAAACTTGATGTATGATAAAAAAAATTATCAGTTCAGGGACTTTTAACTGCCACATCCTGAGATTTCTATGAATTATTATGATTAGCATTAATTGAGGTAACAGATCTAAATGCACCAAAAGTAAGGAGCTTAAGGCAATGTGTCTAAATGGTGGTACACACTGAGCCTTGCCCGCCTCTTTTGGCTTCTGTTCATTCTTGGAAGGGAGGACTATGCTGAAGTTGCTTGTTTTGGCAAAGCTTGCTCCTTTAACTTGATCTCCACCCTGTTTCTAGGAATTCAGCCCCTTTCATGCCTGCCAGTCTGCTGAGCTGTGTGCTGTTTTTGGAAGGGCAGAATGCAATTTTCTTATAAATTCTATGACATACTTGTACGAGTTGCCAAAATGTTCTATGAAACCTGAGTGCCACATAAATGACAGCAAAATCAGACGGTTTACATGTAGCTTTGGCTATGGGTTTTGTATGATTCATTTCTAGTCACATATTTGCACCATCAGCTTGCCAGCATTTCTATGAGAACCTATTATTTCAGGCATTTATAATTTGCTCAAAGTATTCCCTACTGAATATTAATAACAAAGCTCACAGTCTGGGTATCTGTGTTAAATTTGGGGAATAATACAGTGACACCAGTGCCTAGTACTCCACAAAAGTGAAACTAATGCAGTATTTAGCTGCACCAGGGGAGGTTTAGGTCAGATATTAGGATGTAATTCTTCACAGAAAGGGTGATGAGACAGTGGAATGGGCTGCCAAGGGAGGTGGAGCCACCACCCCTGGAAGTGTTTAAGAAAGACTGGATATGGTACTGAATGCCATGGTCTGTTTAACACGGTAGTTTTTAGTCGTAGGTTGGATTTGATGATTTCAGAGGTCTTTCCCAACCATATTGATTCTGAGATTCTGCAAGGTCTTCATCTAATTGCTTTTAACGTTTGAAGAAAAAAAAGTCCGCGAACTATTAAACTCACAGAACTTGTTACTCTTTTGCATGCGCAGTAAAATGCTTTCAAAGGAAACCTGATTATGTATTTTAATAGTGGGCAGTGCCAGCGACCAATACCCGCCCTGAGACACCGCCCCAGCCGCGCCGCCTCAGCTCTCCGCCCTCAGCCCGCCCGCGCACAGCGCCCCTGGCGGCGCGGCGGCTCCGGCGCAGGCGCGGAGNCGGAGAGCGGCCCCCTGGCCGTGAGGGGCGCGGCCTACAGCCGGGGAGCGCCGCCCTGCTGGAGCGGGGGGTGCCCGGTGCAAGCCCCGACAAGCGGGCTCTGGGCTGGGTAAGCTGCCTTCAAGCTGCGCTCTGTAGGACGTTTTCCTCCGCCGAGCTTAGCTCGTTCCCGCCGCTGCAGTGAGTGGTGGTGGGAACTACGGAGTGAGGCGGCCGGAGGAGTGGAATCCCCAGCGTTTCACGGTTTCACTGCCGTTATCTTTGTACACACACCCACCGGCGTGCCTGGGACTCGGTTCCTGCCAGCGCTCTCGGTGCGCAGGAGGAGCCGAGTGCCGGGAGCCCGCGGGGCTTATCCGCAGGCACACCTGCACATGTGCCGTGCTCCTCACAGCTCCGCAGTTTGGGGTTGTTGCTTTCATTTGCCCCATTTTCTGCAGTGGTATTGTTTACAAATTCTGTAAACAACTTCTTTAAAAAAATCGGTAACTGGTCAGAACTATATCACTTTCTTTGTTAATCTACGAAACAAACCTACCTCTAAAAACTGCAAATAACTTGCAGTTGTATCAAAGAAGAAGCAATGGCAAGTATATCTTGACTGTATTTGGTAAAGCTGTCTTACCGCTGTTAAAAAACCAAATTTAAGTAATTCAGGTGTCTATAAAATGTAATGAACAATACCTGAGCAGGTTTGATTTCCTGAAATAGCAGAGTGATGTTCTTCCTGAAACTTGTTTTTTGTTGACATGGATTGGAGGTGTTGACATCAGTAGTATAATGCTAATACATGGTAGTATAATGCTAATACTAGCATGTGTTTCTGAATTGTTTGTATATTTAACCGGTATTATTTTAAATGGATTTCTTTAAAAAGTGAGTCTCCTGTTATTCCTTTCTCCTACACACTACAGACAAATTTTCCCTCAAAGCTGCCAAAGAATGCTAAAATTGTAAGGGCTGTTGTGCTTCCCACTTCTGAAGTGGAGTCAGGCAATCTTTGATGGTTTAATTTTTCATAATACTAAAAAATTCTTAAGATATAGGAGGATGCTCTCCTAGTATTATTACCTAGTTTTAACATTATACACGTGTAACAGTCGCAATCAGTGGGGGGGAAAAAAAAACAACACACCCCAACTAAAACCCAGGTCCCTGACCCTGAATTAAACATCTGTGAAGTTAAAATTCAGCTGTGGCCTAATCTGAAGTTCACTGTTGTTTTGATGTATTTTTATTTTAAGCTGTGGCATCCTCTTACCTTTACAAGTACAGTGATATTAAATATTTATGACTGTTTCTCTTCTCCAGCTTCAATTAGTGTAGATATATCCTGGTGTTTTGAGAGGCAGTTACTAATTACTGTCTGTTATGAGAACAAGTTGACCCAGCCCCTTGGGTTCTTTCCTGTGAAAGCTGTCTCATTTTGGGATAAGGTGGCTAAAATGATTCATGGCATATGTTGTTTAACCTATGTATTTTATTGTGAACAGTAATTGTTGCACCCTTCAGAACACAATTTTCAGTTTTAAGTTGAAGGTTTTAGTTTAAAAGGCTTATTTTATTAAGGACTTACTCTTTTAGTGAGTGGTACGTACGAGGATTAAAAATCTAGAAAACATTTTCAGTTTTTATGCTGAAGCAGATATGAGGCAGAAGAGCTTCTTTATTCTCACAGAAAACTTTGAGTGAAATTTAAAATGTCACATAATAAAAAAAGACTGTGATATAGCCATTTATGAAGTCATTGAATGTTGATATATAACTTTGAATTGTCTCAGTGAGGGAGTTTTTGGCTCAAACTGTTTTAAAACATTTCTATTGCAGGTGTGTGACTTTTCTCACCAAATTCTGAAATGTTGTGTCTTTTCAGTTCACCACTCAGTATTTCTTTGTGAAGGAAAACCCTTTAAAGGCACATCTGATGAATCCAGAAGTTGTTCTTTATGAAGTGATTAATTTTATAATTAAGTTGGAACCTTGTCTTTGCTATGACCTGTGTAATTGACTAGACATTTCAAAGCTTATTGTAGCTGACAGCTTGTGGCTGACCTTCTCCTTGCATATTTAGGAAATATAAACAGCATGATTCATTATATTTCTAATTTTTGGTTTATTTTTCCTTGCATTGGTTGTTTTTTCTGTTAGGCCTTTCCCCCACCCCTTTGCAAAGTTCGAGGGCCACAGTAAAAGTGTTCACAGTTGGCTCCTGCTTCTTTTGCCCTCCTCTTTTGCCCGAAAAACACTGTTTCTGCTTTACCTGGAGAAGCCTTTGTATCCTGAGACTGTATCTTCACAGGCAAGTGGTGTGGGCCTGCTGAGGCTTATCTGTGTTGTGGAATGCTTTGTGTTTAGGATCTGATGCTCACCCTTTATGTTTCAAGTGGTTTTGACATTGGTCTAGGTCTAATCTGGACATGCAGGCTGAATGCACTTTTTTTTTTCTAGAGTGTGCTTGGCTTTGTATAAACATAAATCAAAATTTCAGGGTAGTTATGTCTGTTTTAGGGGGAGCAAGGGTACAGGGAGATTCTTTTCCTCTAAATTCAAATTACAGCTATAGGAATGGACAGTAGAACATTTCATTTTGACTGGTGTTTACTAAAATATGTACTTTATTACATGATTTTTTTAGTAATGTGAAGTTGTAATATTTTATGATTGCCAAGTGAGAGGTTTGTCACAGTAAAAATAAGTTTAAATGCTTTTTACTTGGTTAGTACAAAACAAACAAACAAATTCCAAGAATGTTTAGTTTAGACATTTATCTTGAGTAGGTGAGAAAAATGCAGGCACGTGGCAGCCTGGATGCAAAACAAATGTTCATTTCAACTCTATCCTGGAAATTTGTACATTTTGAAGTAGGTGGCATGCTTTCAAAAAAAAAAGAGGAAGAAAAGTACTTCATTGTTTCAAGCCTCATTAGACTTTTAATAAACAGAGTAGAGGCTGAGGAGGAATGTTCAAACCCATGAAAGCTCTGTATGTTTTAAGGGAGTTGCATTCCAGAAGGCTCTCAAATAACTACTGTTCTCTTTCTTGTGTCTTTTTCCCTTTGATGCATACACACAATGTGTTTTGGCTGACATTTTTGGTTGCTCCCAGTAATGGGAATGGTTTGTGATAACCAGCACTGCTGTAATCACGATGGAAAGCATTCCCAGTCCTGTTCCATGATTACTGTCTGGCAATGTGCTGGATGAGGGTTTCTTTTCTTAGGTGCATGAGTGTTGAAAGTGCTTCAATTGGCAATTTAAGGGTATCAGAAGCAGAGATGGAAACTTTAAAACACAAGATTATTTGACAATTTGAACAACATGGTATGGCAAGATTTTGACGTTTCCACATAACTTGCATTTAAAGGATGTTCACTTTAAATTCTAAGAGTTTTTGTGTCAACTGCTTTGTGATGAAAGATGTAAGTGTGTATGTGGTACAAGAAAAGCCAGAGGTCTGGGCAGAAAATTCTAAGAATATTGGAGGATGTTTGTCTATCTGATATCAGAGCTAGTGTGGAAAAAGAGACTTGATTAAACTTTGGATTAACTCTTTTTTAATGGTAATATTGACTTTAAAGTCAAAGACTGACAGTGTAATTATCTGCAGTGACCAACAGGTTGGTTCATTTGAGCTTTGTGAGGGCTACAGCTGTGGTCTCTGCAGTTCAATTGTGCTTATTAGAAACTGGTTTTGGAAGGCAGCAGTGTAGGAAGTTACATGTTCAAGAGGCCTGGTATAATGCACATTTCTGTTGTTTTCAATCTGTTTTGGACAAGGCTCAGGCATTATGTAGCATCTCCAAGATAATAACGTGGGGAAAATGTAGTGACTTTCATTGTAATGTAGCAAATATACTTTACATGCATTCTGGCTTACTGCAGTTGTTTTCAGGATAAAAAGCCACAACCAATTTGGGTTTTTTCTTCTCTTTAATTGCTATAATTAGCATAAATGTGATTTAAAGGAAATACAGAGACCAAAGAAACCCCTTAATTATAAGAAGTGGCATTAATAATTCTGTTTGTGAACTAGCATGGAACTGTGTGCTCCACTCACCTCAGGATAAGCAGAGAAGGTAGCCTGGCCCCCACCTGGTTGTTTTTGATGTTCTACCCTGTGCAAGTCTCCCAGGTCCTTTTGCTCTTACAGGATAACATCATCCAAAGGTGTTTTCCTTCTTTTCCATGTGCTCACTGACTTTGTGGAATGCAGCCTAATCAAATTACTAAGAATACTACAAATACCGTAATAAAAATGTTTAGTGAAGTGTTTGTAGGCATAGCAATGGTCTGTAGAAATGTGAATCTTAGTAAATCCTAGCAGACATAATGGGGAAGGTTAAATTTTGCAACTTGAGCTGTCCTTTATATAATATATGCATATATAATGCTTAATTTTCCTCTTGTCCTCTACAAGAATTTAATTGCTGCTTGTTTTTCTAATGAAAATATTGAAGGAGAATAGTTTCATATGAATTGGAAAGGCATTTAAATAAAAAATTAGTATGTTATCAACTTGAATTATTTTGTGCGTATTGAAAAAGAAGGTTAGTGGGGTGTTTAAATGAGAATTTTGTATATATCTCGATATTTCAGGCAGTTTCATTTGAAACCTGGTGGCAGAGTTTTGAAGAGTAATTGTATTTTGCTGGTTGTACATAACTGGTACTTACAGGTGGAATAATGTGTTATCTATCTTCAGTAGTTCTGCAGAGAAGGGACACCCTGGAGGGGAGGAGAGGCTGTGCTGTTGTCGGGTCACCTTGCAGAGTTTTCAGAGGTGAAAGCAGGACTGGCCAAGCTGGGGTAGCCCTCAGAAGCAGCCTGAAATCCTGGGTCCCTTCCTGTCTTCCACAGGTGGTTCCACGCTCTCCCCATCCCCCTGTGCTGTTACCCAGTGCAGCTTCCTCCCTCCTCTCTTGTCAGGTCCTGTCAGAGTAACTCTGTTTCCAGCCAGGTCTATTTCTGTAGCCCTCTTCAATCCCCTGGGCTTTTCTGCCATAAATAAGGCCGAGATGAAAATTTTGTTGTAACTCTTTAAATTTTATATGCTGATTTTGAATATGATTTCTCCCTATAGTTTTCTTTTCTCCATTGCATACTTCTAAACTAGACTCTTTATTCTCATCCCTAGGAAAGCAGTAACAATTTTCAAATTGCATCTAGGAGTACTTAGCTGTGTCTCTGTTCCTTTTTAAAAATTGTAACTTTTTGTTTTCATGTTTAGCTTGTTTTGAATGTTTGTAAAAGTTGGGAAAATGGTAATTAAAAAATTAAATATGTGGCAAAGATAGGAATCCTGGAAACTGAGACTGTAGAGAAGAATTTTGAACTGTTTTCCTACCTGAAATCTTAATTATCCTGTCTGAATCAGAATTAATGAAAACATGTCTAGAATGCCCAAGTATTTTAAAGGATTAAGTACAGTCTGTACAGGGATGTAAAAGTGAGGTTACAGACTGCTTTGTCTCTCAGTGCTTATCTGGATTACCTGTATGAATCTCTTTTATTTGTGTTCTGTATCAGTGGACAAATTCTGGGGTTTTTCCTCACTTGAGTTTTTGTTCTGATATATAAAAGGTCTCAGCTGATTACCTTGATGAATTTTTTGTGTTTAAAAACTCACGAAAACCAGTGATGTGCTTCAAAACTCCACAATATGTATATAATAAGGTATCTTTTCTTTCAGGATTTCCAAAACTTGTATGGTTTTGAAATTGAACAAAAGACTGGAATTTGGAATAATCTTCACATTTCTTTGAATAAGAAGTAACAATGGAACGAAGGCAAAGAGGAGTCAGTGCTGGACTGCTTTTGCTGCTTTATCAAATTTCTCAAGTTGGACTCCAGAACATTCCTTCTGTTACCCTTGGGGTGCTTGTACTGAATATTTTTCTCTTTCTGAATCCTTTGAGGCCACTGGCTGAAGCGTGTCTCAGTGTAAATGAAGCTGTCCACAGAAAGAACTGGCAGCGTTTGCTGCTTGCTCCTTTCCACCATGCAGATGATTGGCATTTGTATTACAACATGATTTCCATGCTTTGGAAGGGCATAATGCTGGAAAGAAAGCTGAAGAGCATATGGTTTGCCTACATAATTACAGTCTTTTCAGTGCTGGTTGGGGTAGTTTACATGGTGCTGGAAGTCCTGCTTGTGATAATTCTGGATGATCCTTCCTATGGAATGAATTGTTGTGTAGGTTTTTCAGGTAAGACACAGAGTTGGTGTGATTTATGTATGTAAAATTAGTATGTATAGTTGCTGTATAACAACCACTGTTAATTGCAGAGAGATGATAGGTGTGCATCTGCATATATGTATGATTGTCATGTCAGTATGCTTATCTTATTTTTCGATTTAAAGCGTGGACTGTGGGCATGAACATAAAGTAATTTAGGTCATGTTCTTGTGCCTGACAGGGACTTTACCTGAGAACATGAAGATGTCATCATCCTGGTAGAATTGTGTTTTCTGTTCAATATCACTGCTTAACTGAAATCTGAACTCTTAATTTTCTGATGTCATATAAGCATTTCAATAATGCTCCTTAGGTGGCTTCTAGAAAAGCCTGTCAGAATAAAATTACTTGTAGCTGTCTTTGGAGAGACTCCCCTAGATTTGCTTCTGCTAGCAACATCCAAACACCTGATTTTGGTCATCTTCCCTCCAGTAATGGTCTTATCTCCTCCTTTAGCAGATCATTTTCAAGTCAATAAACTCCTTCTCTTTAAAAAAATCTGCAGTCAAGTGGAAAAGGGGCCCTGCATTTCTAGATAAGTGGGGAATTTCCTTGCTGCCACTGGGATCTAGCCTTAGAAGGCAAGCCCTCTTTTTCAGCCTTTAAGAAAGTTGCTTCAACACCTCTGAGGTTTTCTTGGGATATTCCAGGGGGTATGAGCTGGAACATCCTGGGAGCTGCTCCTCTGGAGCTCCAGTTATTTTCTGGTCACCCCCCTTTGGATACAAGACATGCCCAGTTCTAATATCAGCCCTTCTGGGGGCTGTAGAGGCCCTGAGTGCAGCCCCTTTCCCTGTGCCAGCCTCGATGTGTCCATGTCAAAACTTCTACTTGTTCATTTTTCAGGGTTTTTCAGACCACTGTGAGGTTTCTCTTGAGAGGAACTTTTTCATAAACCCTTCCAATAAGTTCTCTGAATTCATTCCATCATATTGGCTGGTGGTTGCATGATATAACAGTTGCAGTCAGTTAGAAATTAATATTATTTACTTTGATTAAAGGTGATTTATCTACTTTTTTTTTTCAGAAACAAGTGATTCTGGAATATGTGTAAGATGACTTTCCATTAATTCAGAATTTGAACCTACTGTTGAGCTTTACACGTGATTATTTGTCTTGTTTTCAGTAGTGGCTTTTCTCAAGTCACACAACATTTTTTTGAGTTCACCAATTTTGTCAATTATTGCAACTAGAACTCCCATTTTCAATTATGTTTGTATTGTTTTGAGTACCTGAATAGCTACAGTGAGCAGGCACATTAAAAAACAACTTTGATTTGGCTGTTATACAAATACATAATTTTTCTATCTTTTTAAGTCACTGAAAAGTATCACTGAAAGAACAGAACTGTTCTGGCATGCAGCAATATTCTTCTTAGTGCTTTGAAATTGCATGGTACATCAAATTGCTTGCACTTCTTGATTATTTGTGCACAAATATTTCTCTATTCATGTGATTTCTTCTTGTTTGCAGGAGTCTTGTTTGCTTTGAAAGTTCTGAACAACCATTATAATCCAGGAAGAGTGAGCAGTGTCTTTGGATTGCCCATATCCAGTAAATATGCCTGTTGGGTGGAGCTGGTGGCTATTCATTTAATCTCCCCAGGGTAAGTGTGTTTAATATTTCAAAGAAAGGAGAAGAGATTTGGGCTGTCTGGAATAGTTTGGAATGTCTCATGAAGTGTGAGTAGTGTTAGCTGGTATCCCAGTGCAGTGTTGGGGCAGCAGTCTTAAAACCTTCTCTTTTGAGTACATCTCAAATTAAAAACCTGAAATACTGTTCCCAGGGGGTGTAATTGAGTATTTGAGGGAAGATAACAAAAGTTGATGGACAAGGCAAAGGGCTGTGCCATTTCAATAAGGTAACTGAACCACCACAGTGCCAAGGGCTTCATTAGCTGGGCAGCATTCCACTCTTTGCTTGCCCTTTCTGTCCAAGCCCACTCTGGCTTAGTCACTCCTCTGATTTATGATCAGACTATAGTCCAGTATTCTGCCAGTTTGTCACTGTCCTGCAGTGCTGCTGGTCATCTCCCTCAGTTTCCCTGGGTGCTCTGTGCCAGCACAGTTCATCTGCCTCTACCTCTGGGAGAACAGGGCCTTGCCCTTCTTTGGCAGCTGATTTTTGTAGTCCTGTTTGCACATGAGTAATTTTCCTGTGTCATATTTTGTACCTGTGAATCACATTGCTGAATATATGCAAAGTACAGACACAAAACCTATAAACTATCAAATCACAGTTTATGTACAATTTCCCACTTTTCAGAAAGATTAAAAAAAAGAGCTCAGCAATACTGAGATATTCCTTGTCAGATACTATGATATAGCTGATAGAACATTTCCTGGCACAGAAGGAGAATTCAAATATTGCTTAGGTTAAGCACTGGTTTTATTGCTTTATGCCTGGCTGCTCAATTGACTGCAATGAGGATTAAAGACAGAAAAGTGCTCTGCCCAAATGCAATTTTATTTGTGAGCTGCATGACATTGCTACAAGTATAAAACTAAAGCTTTCAGGGCATTAAAAACAGTTTTCTGAAAAATATAAACTGCTGTTTTAGCTGAACATAGGTTTTGTTTGGTGATATGTTTAACAATACTGTTTTTAAGTAAAGAATAGTGGAAGAGTATTATGTGTTAAGTAAAACCATATCATGCTGTTTATGTAGAGGAAAAACATGATTTCAGATATTATGTGCTGTTCTTTTTCAGTTGCATTACTGTGGAAATGTCTTTGGATATAGTGGATAGGAAGTCCAGAAATAATACCAAAAAATATTTCATAGTATCATGGAATTTTAGGTTGCTGCCTCATCTAAACCTTTACAGTGACCTCTACAGAGGGCAATTTCACAGCACTTAAATGATAATGGGGGCTACAGAAAACAAGTAGTGATCTCCAAAAATTCACATCCTAGAACACAACATGTTTAATTAGTAACTGCCAACAGCCTTGCAATGAACCATAGCAATTGTAGCTCTCACAGCATTGCCCTTACATGCTCATCTGTGTGCTCAGGGCAGGTTATAATATTTGAAGGCTATGTTTAACTGGTTCCTTTTGTAGACCAAAGTTGCATAATTTAGTTGTGAATAGATAAGAGGTCAGTAACTGGGGCAGCATTCTGTCCAGTGAGAAAGCCATGAGGTAAATTTGAACCTTATTGGACTGATGTAGCAAGTTCACCATGAGAATCCATCACCTATGAAAGATCCAAAAGTTATGTTGAATGTTTTGAAAACCTTCATTTGTGTGCTGGGAGAGGATTTAGGAGTTTACTCACATCTTACTGTTTTCTTTCTCATTAATGTTTTTGTTTTGGAGAAGAATTTAAAGTGCATTCACGATCCTTCTAATCTTCACCTTCCATAAAGAGTATTGAGATGTAGGCTTTGCTTAGCAGTCCTTGGGATTATTTGTTTAATGGAAGAACAGATGTGAAAAGTTACTTTCTGTTTAATATGTGCCTCTTCCAGAATTGGGCAGATATTTTAAATCTTAGGTGAACTAATATGTTGGTGATTTCTAGAGTAGGTGATTTTTGAGTATTTTTAATTCTCTGAGGTCAGACATTTTCCCAGTCAGGCATGCATTTTTCATAAATTTGGAAAATCTGTTCCAGAAAATCTCTTTGGAAAATTAGTTCCTTATAGATACTTTATTTTGGTAACTATAAATGTTCACATCAGCATTTATGTTACTCTTTAGAGGGTTGCTGGTTACTGACAAGAGAGAACTGCAGCTCTCCATGGCAGGACACCAGTTTGTGGTTAAGTGGTGGCAGAGTAATTTAGATTTGATCTTTACCTCCCTCTAGTGACATGTGCATTTTCCTGTCTCCTGTTACCACTGATGCCTGGAAGTTGTCTTGGCTTGAGTGCTTGTGCCATCATCTGTGTAACTCCTGCAGATCACTGACCTGAGTGTAAAAATTGATGCAAACATTACACTTGGTACATTAAACAGAGGTGCATTTCTACTTTTTAAAGGAGAAAAAAAAAGAGCTAATTTTAGTTCATATTATTTAAATTTTTTGACAACCAGTATAAATTAGTTATTTCTACATACAAGGAACTTTTAATGTTTAGTATATTGGCTTCTGTAACTTCATAATAGAGGTGAAAAATTTGCAAGTAGTGTTTATACCTGCTTGAATTCAGAAGATTTTCTCTTAATTTATGTTTAAACACAAAAGAGTTTAACTCTTGAATTGAATGCTGAAAATTGATTTTTGAATTTTTAGAGTACCCCATAGTCATATCAATAACTGGAGCAAATCTCCTTATTTACTGTAAACAGATGCTTCTGGGTTGATTTCTCAAAAGACTCCAGAGCCTTTTCATTCTGTATACAAATGGTAATGATATTTTTAAAAGAAATTGTTGGTAGGCATAGAAAAGAATTTGGATCTCAGCATTTCCATTGTTCTTTCACTTTGAAGGCAGTGCATTACAAAGATTGCAGTGGATCTGCATTCATGCTTCTTTCATTGGGTTGCATGGTTAGTGCAGTAGAAAGTATTGTGTTTGTGCTTTCACTCAGAACTGTGCATGGTTTTGGGAAGATCTACCCAGACATTACAATTTAAGTCACTTTTCTAAAGCTTGAAACCAGTTTACTCCCTTGGTAAGTCTTAAAGTGCTTTTAGGGAAAGCATATTCTCTAGCAACTAAAATGATCTCTTCAATTAGTTTTTTCAGGATATTTGTTCAATACTTTTCTGTCACTGTGTAACTCCCAATTTGAAGGTAGTTACAAAGGAAGAAAATTTGGCATTGTATCCTTGCAGGAGATGAGGTCGCTGTGCTTGGTGTCACTCAGGGACTTCCTCAGGGAAGTCTCAGAGACCTTCTCTTTACAACAAATTCTACATTCTCCCTTTTGTATCCCTACCAAAAAGAGTCTCCATTACTCAAGATTTTTTATTTTCTAGGACTTCTTTCGCTGGGCATCTGTCAGGGATTCTTGTTGGATTGATGTACACTATGGGACCTCTGAAAAAGATCATGCGAGCCTGTGCAGGTATAGAATTTTGTTGAATTTATAAAATCTGAATATGGAACACTTTTATTTTGAAAATTCACTAACATTCCTGAATATTACTATTCCCTAATATTACTAATTACCTAATAATTATTGCATATAGAAATTCAGCCCATTCCAGCAAGTTTTTAGACAATTAAAGATTTTATTAAAGTAGATGCAGAAGAAAAAATTCAAATTTTTTTCTTAAATATGGATAAGATATATACAAAGAAGAATAAATGTGACTTTCAGATATTTTTACTTAGAGGAATACCTTTTGCTCTTCTTTTTAAGTATTTATTTAGAGTATAATCTGTCAGTGAAAGTGTCACTTCAAATGAAGTGTGGTGAAGCCATAAACTTATGTCAGAACAAAATGTTTCCATCTTGATTTCTACTGTTGTGTCAATTCTAATGGAAATCTCTATGGTTTAAAAAAAGGTGCTAGGATGATTAAGAAATTGTTTCTGGATTTCTTGAGCTTTCTTGAGCTTTCCAACAATGTGTTACTACAGTTTTTCAGCACTAATAATTGTTTTTTAAAAAAGATTATAGCTTTAGACATCTTTAGTCTTAACAATTGTTTTAAATACAGCCCTGATAATTTTAAATGAACACTCCCATAAATGTCAGTGTTTTAACTGGAAGTCTAAGCCCTGACACAACAGCTGTGCTGGGGTTGGTTGGCAGAATATTTGGCTTTGGATGTCTGACTATTTGATAGGTTGAGTACTTTATTCATGACTGTTTCATCAAATTGAGCATGGATACAGTGTTTGTATAGTGGGGAGTTATTTGTTCAAATGTGTGTGCTCTCACTGGGGCTTTGATCCCAGTTTGGGGATGGTCTGTAAGTCATGTATGTTCAGCAGCTGGAAGGGAAAAAAGGACACCAAAGCATCAGCTTTCCTGCCTTGCTGGAGGAACAGACGTCAGGTGTCCTGTTAGTTAAAGGTTAACCTTGCATGATTCTGTGCCCTGGGGGAACTACCTGATGACTAAAGAACAGGCATCAGGGCAGCTGCAGGGTCTCCAGGCCTGACTGGGTAACCTGCTCTGGTCTCCTCACTAACCCTGCTCAGGTTTGGAGTTGGACTGGACACCTTCTGAGGTCCCTTGCAATGAATTTCTCTGGGATTCAGTGATAACTCCACGGTACTGTTGGTGAAACCTGCCCTGGAGACCAGGCTGCTGTGCAGGCTCTGTGTCACTGGCAGCTGCAGGAAGCAGTGCTCAGTACAAGGGCATTTTTTTTCTCCTGTGTAGCAAAGCAGGAGTGATGCAGTGGTGCTCCAGTCCTCAGTTTTGTGTGCATTAAATATTGTTAATGAATACTCTCAGTAGAGAAATTGTTCATTAAGTGATCTGGGGAGAATATTATAGGTTGGTTTGCTTTTTTTCTAGTCTGCATGGATATGTTGCTTGAACATAGCACACTACTGTAAAATCTGAAACAATATGCAAGCTTGCAATAGTATATTCTCTCTCTGATGCCAAAACAATCCACAGATACCCATGACTGATTTCCTGCCTGTGTCTTATGAAACAGACTCTTAAAGAAAGGGTATTTTAAATTTGAATTTTGTATTCTGTAAGGAAAATATGATTATTCTAACAGTAGGTGCATTATTCTTTTATTAGCTGGCATTTCTTTCTTCACTGAGCCTGATAGACCTAGGGACTACTATTCAGGTAAGAACTCTTGTCCACTTAACCAAAAACATATTCCAGCTTTAAAAACAGTTTTTGCTAATGATTAGAAAACCTATAGGAGAGCTATGTAAATGGAAACATACATAATATACAAAATATTCTGCACATGGATACTTGCTAAACTAATATTACTTCTCTGGACATGTCTCACCTTTCCTCTTCAGACAAGTGTGTGGATGGATTTTGTACAAGAGGCTTAAGCCTCAAATTAAGGTCATGACTTCCTAAAATGCAACCTTAGGGAAATATCATCCCTTTTGCACAAGGTGTAGTAGTGGGGGAATTGTGTCTACTGCAAGCAGTCTTTTGGACCTTGGTAAATACACCCTCCTCTGGCAAATTTATCTGTTCCATTCTAGGGTGGTTTTTCCCTTCTAACAAGGATCTTCTTCCTTTGAACACTCTTTGTAAATGAAGTCATTTATGTGCAAAAAGCCCCTCCTCAGCAGGCTGAATTTAGGCCATCCTCAGTTTATAGATGGTGGTTGGAATGCTGGCACACTGAGCAGAGCACGTTTGATTCACTTCTCCTGCAGAACATTGAATCACTGCATGTGGAGTGTACAGAAATAATAGGTGGAATCCTTGTCTGTGAGGGCCAGGAGGGGCTCTGAGTGTTGGATCTGAGCTAAGGGATGCATATCCTGGCATCTCTTATCTCCTGCAGTGAGTTATGCTCTTCCCTAGGCATCTGCTGGAAGAACAGGATAAATGCATAGTGATAACTCTCTCAGATACCTGCCAGTGTGCAGTGGCTAGTGCCTTAAAGATGTTCTCAGCAGAAAGCTTTATGGGAGAATTTTGTCTTTAATAGCCTGTGGTAGATCCTTCTTCCATCAATTTGTCAAAAGCTCTTTGAATCGACATGAGCACTTTTAACACCTACATCATCAGAAAAGACTCACAATTTGTTTCCTGGTTTAGAATCTGTCATTTTTTGGTTTGGCTTGAACCTGCTAACTGCTAATTTAATTTGATGCACATTAATTCCTATTTGGGGAGGGAGGCTAAACCTGCATTCTTTATGTACTTCCTTCCTTAATGGTTTTTTAGGCTTCAGTCCTACACTCACAGTGGTCATCTTTTCCCTCCATTTGGAAAGTTGGAGTCTGGTTGCTTATAAGGAAACTATTTCACACATTTGATCATTCTTACTGTTCTCTGATGTTTCGTCAGGCAGGGTTTTTTATTCTGTGTAGTCTTTTATAATTGAGATGTGCTTACTTTGAGCCAACTTTATAGTTGCTTTTATTCTCCCTGATGGACTTTGTCTTCCATGATCTATCTCCAATTTTATTATTACATTAAATAGTTCCCACAAGCAGGATTCTGGGCCCTGAAGTACTTTTGAAACATCTGTTTTGTAATTCCTAAACAAAAGATCTTAGCCTGCTTTCCTCAACAACAGCAACAGGGATTGTTCCAGCTTAAAAGTATATTTACCCAGGACTTTCATTACTCTAATTTACCCCCAAGTCAAAAACCATTTGATCTAAAGGCCAGAAAAGAAATAAAACAATTACTACTGTGAAGTGAAATGGGATGTGAACACAGCATGTGCAGCAAGCACAAGTTACCTGTTCCCATGGCTCCAATCCCAGCCCAGGTAAAGGTGCTCACCCAGCTACACTCACAGACACTGAACCTTCCTCCAGTAGCCCTGAACAGCAGGGTGGATGGAAACTCAAAAGATTTATGTGGGAAAAAATCCTTTAATAGCTAATGAAGATAAGAATTTGTACTTGACATTTCAACTCTGTGATCTATTACAGCCCCTGTACAAACACCAGCTGCTGGGAGCTGGGGTGGGTGTGTGAGACCACCCTTGTGGAGGAGCAGCAGAGGGATTCTGAACAGCCCTTTCTGTTTGCTTTTCCAGCTCTTTTCAAGTAGGGAAAATGGAAAAGATTTCATGTAGTAGATCTGCCATGATGGGGACGGGGAAAAAAAAAGCTTTAGTATGCTGACAACAAGGAGGTCTGGGCTTTTTTTGCATGTTTTAGGCAGTCCCCAAGTGCTGTTACTTTGAGTTCTTTTGGACAAAGGGGAGATGGAGAGTTAATCTGAATTTTCCTGTCTTCCAAGTTCACCTTTAGATAAAACCATTTAATTTTTTCTTTGTACTAAATTCATTTGTCTAAAATGACTTACTACTGCAGTTAAGAAAATATATATTTGTTATGTTCATTCCCTGTTCATATACTTTGTAATTGTCTTTCATCCTATTTGCAGAAGTCTTAATGGAAGATTTAACCTTTTGCTTGGTGTGTGATACATGGAATAAATTTGGCCATCTGTGAATGAAGAAAACTCACTCTGGTGTCATAGGCTAATGATGCATATCTTGATTAGTTTTTCACTTTCTGGCATTGCTGATTTATTACTATGTGCCTTTAAATACCAATTTAAATAGAAAAATAGATGAAGTTATGGTCAGAACAGATTTTGTGAAACAGCACAAGGAAACAGCTTTAAGAGAAAAAAGGTTTGAAGTGTAATTTTAACACATTTAGTATTTAGTAGGTGAATTAGGTTTTCTCTAAGTGCAGTTCATGAATAAAGTATTAGGACATTGATTTTGATTAACAGGAACACCTTGAACATGTCAATGTTACCAAACTGGTCTCATTTTAAAATAAAAGGTTACAGCCTTCTGAGCACTTACAACTTGCTGGCAGTGTGAAACATAAAACAGAAAAAAACTACAGCAATAAAACAAACCTAATATACAACATCCTTTTGCTTTCATCAGGTAATTTCATGATTTTAGTACCAGAATTTTTACACTCTTCATGCATGTAGTTTTGAAGCCTCCAGAAAATAAATTTATAGTTGAGAAAATGTTCATTCAGATTAACATAATGCAGAGGAGAATGAGGGGAGCATATGAAGATTGCATCCAAAGTGTACAGACATAACAGCTAAATGCTCTCCCTCAGTCAGATTTCACTGCAGGTGTAGGAAAAACCTTCCAGTGTCAGTTGTGTTCCAAGACAAGAAAGAGTTAGAAACAGACAGAATGTGTGTGTATAATGTGTATATGTATACATACATCTGTGTGCACTTACTTGTGTCTATAAAATCAATGCAGGGATATTTGCAAATACTGAGTGTATATAATTCTATGTAGAATTTTGTGCAGTTACTCTGTTCAGTTTTTCCTGCTTTTTCTGTATAACCTTCAAGACACAGGCCTGCTGGTTTTATTTGTCTAAGGGTTCTAGAGCTTGGGATATTTTTCTGTAACAAAATTATTTTTTAAAAAGAAATTACTTATTTGTCCTCGCTTTGTCATCTGTATTTGTTATTAACCACAGAAACGTCACAAGTTTCACCTGGAATTGATAGAACCAATGAGATAACACAAGACTATCACTGATGCTAATAATCTGAAGAAAAAGGAAATGGCCTGCTGTACTTGTTTCATACAAAAATATTTCCACTTTACTCATTTTGAAAAACCTTTGTATAATTTTCTCCCAGTTGGAAGAAACTGGCAGCCTATCTGTACTTTGGTTCTTCAAAATCCCTTGTTCAGCTGTCTGGAAATGAACACAGCACAAAAGCTTTGTATTTTGAAAATACAGAAATGGAATAGAAAAACAGGACTTTTCTCCATAGTTTTCCTCAGTTGAAATGTGTGTCTTTTTTCCATCATTTTTCCCAGCTTAGGTTTTCTGTTCTCAGGCAAGATCCGATTGTGTTGTTAACAGGAAGAGAGTCTTGCTCAATTCCCTAGCCAAGTAATGTTTTTCCTTTAGAATCCCATGTGTTTGGGTGGATGATGGCCTGTGCTTGGTTTTGACCAGCTTTGCAAAGGCTAAAGGGCTGTGAGCAGTGCAGCAGCAGCACTGAGGGGGACACTGATGAGATCTCTGCTGGGCTGGCTCTTTGCAGGGCAGCTTGGGCTGTGCCAGAGCACAACATGAGCTGTGTACAACACTGCAGGAATTTGCAGGAATCTTGCCCTGTGACTTCTCTAGATCCAAAGATGACTGGGATTCATGATGACATTGTTTTATGGGCCCTGGGGGAAAGGGGAAGAGGGATGGGGAGAAAAAAAGCCTGAACAGTACCTAGTTTGTGTTCTAGTGATAGCAGTAAGGTGTCCAAATATTGACAGCTAAGTGTTAAAAGGAGATGATGAAACCTGTCAGTTTCTGTGTGAAACATCTTAATAACAGCAATTCTATGACACTTACTTCTGACAGTTATAAAAAATTGAGATGTTTGGTCCATCTTTTTTCTATTGTTTTTTCTCCTGTTACCATGTTGTGGCTTTGTAAATTAGAAGTTAATTCATGGCATATATTGAGTAAGTAATTGAACCCTAATAATTTCTTTTCCCCAAATTAAAACAATTTGTGGAAGAAAGATAGCAAGAAGATAGTATCTGATTTCACACTTGCTGAGTAGCAGCAATTTATTTTATTTTTTGATTCATTTTACAGGATATTATGGCTATTACCCAGATTATCAATACAGACCTCCAAGGAGCTACTTTGATTATACAGGTGGGCTCACTGAAGAAGAACAGCTTGAAAGGGCAGTGCTAAACAGTCTTAATGAAAGAGGTAGGAATTTTATTGCATTTTTATCTCTTAAGTTATGATTCATACTGAAAGGGACTCAGGAGGGAGAACAAGATGTATTCCTCATGACTTATTTTTGCACATATCTTGTAATTTTGGGAAGGAATGAGCATAAAATGATTTTTATTGTAGGGGATATTGTCAATTTTACTGTCTTTTTAAGATGATATTTTGCATAATTTTTAACATTGAGTTTGAGAAAGAAATCCTTCAGAGCTTTTAATAGTTTAACATTTTAAGATGTTACTTGAAAGAATGAGCCATTTTTGTGGTGTTTTTTGAAACTATCAAGAAAACAGAATACGAATAGCTGATAAAATTATAATATAAATAAGGAGACAGTATACACTTTAAAAGCTTACACATACTATTGTGAAACATCTGTAACTTTCATTTGTAGCCTTAAATAATCTCCAACACTCCAGATAAGATGTATTTTTTGTTGGCTTGTGTTTTTGAACAAAGATAAGTTTTGTACTATAAGAGGGAATATGGTTTTTTTTGGAGAATGTCCTTTGATGAAACACAGGAATGAATTTCAATATTACCTCACTTGTAGATTGCTGTGGCAAACCAAGTTTCACTTTAAACTTTCCTGCCAAAAGCAGTGGATCTTAACACTCTGGTAGTGCCTGGTTTCAGTGCTGCTTCAGTGTCTGACAGGCAAGTGAAGCAGAAAAAGATACCATCATATATTGTTTCCAGTATAATTAGGTGTGATCAAATATACAGGGATCTTGCTTTATTTTGCACCTCTTTCTCCTACCTGCTGGAACACTTTAGTTTGGACAAGCAAGACCTAAGATTTGAGCTCTTAAAATACTTCTTTAAACAAGCTGTGTAAAGGTTCAATTTGCCTATAGGCAGATGTCTTATTTCACAAAGAACATAATACAGAGCATGTCACTGATCACACCTGTTTCAGGGACACAAAGGGTGAGATGAAATTTGCTGTGCTAATGGGCAATTAGGAGATTCTTCCCTGTCAGTTAGTTTGAAAAATAATTAGCTTGAATGAGCACTATCCTTTGGACACGATACATTTTCCCTAAAGCATGAACATTCAGAGATTGTTGCAATTACATGGATGATGAAACAGGTGCTTAACATGACAAAAAAATATATGAAATAATTTGAAATAGCTTGTAATAGCAGGTACCACCGTCAATTTAGGGCTCTCTTATTATTTTTTTTTTCCCCAACTGTGACACTTAAGCCATCTCAGCTGCTCTGTAACTTGAACAACAGAGTACTCCAATAATTTCAATTGATTAATAATATTTTTTTCATCCTCATTTGGACAAGGACATTTATTATGGCTTCTAGGCCACAAAACATACCATTATGGATATAGAATGTTGATCCATTCCTCTTAATTGCTGTGATAGTATCCTGCTAAGCTAATAAAAGAATTAATGACATAATACAGAATTTCCTGGTATCAGCTGTTGTCCACAAATGAAAACTAATTTCTATTAAGACATGCATTGAATTTAAGCTCCGTAGATACTGTTCTCTAAACTCATACATGGGTTATCTAAGCCCACCCTAAAGATACAGCATTTCTGTTTATTCCACATTCAGGCATTCCTGAGCTGCAGATCTGCTTTTATGCAATATCCTGAAATTTTCTATAATAATAGGAATTAGAGTCTAGTGCAAGAAAAGAAATTACTAGGCTTGTTTGTGATCTATGGAGACATCAATTTTAAGACTGCCAAACTATTTTAGTGATTTAGGTCTCTTTGCTGAAAGGAACTGCTATGTACATTTTTTCCATTCTCAGTCGTAGTTATGTTGTTCCCTCCAACAGGAAACCATTTAAACAACATTAATTGGTTTTCTCTCCAGAGTTGGTTGGTTTAGTTTGATTTGGGGGTTTTTTGAATTTTTTTATTGTTATTCTCTTAATTTTATGTTGGTTTCTTCCGTTACTTAAGAAAATAATTTTGGATTTAAAATAGTCATTGCCTTTTGTATTTAAACTCCTTTTACTATGAAGTTCAAATATATGGCTGACATTTTTGTTTAATACTGGTATGACCTTAATGTAGCCACCCTTAATGTAACCCCAGTATAACCAAGTCTCTGATCTATTGTGTGCTTACTATTCTGCTCAGAAGAAATATCTTGATTAGTGTGGGATATGGGTTTGGATTTCTGTTGTGGTGGGTGCTGGGGTTTTTTGTGAGTTGAACTCCTAATTGTCTGACTTTCAATGTCAATAATGTTAAGAACATTGCATCCTTTGCAAGCTGGTGTTTCTCCCCAAAAGACTAAACTTTTTAAACATGAAGGTGATAATCTTTATAGTTTGTGATTGAAGAGAAATAACCTGCAAGTATCAGATATGGACATTCCTCTTACATTTTATCATGAGCTGTCTGCATTTCTTTGCTTTTGATTTAAAACTAAACCAATAAATACCTCTCTACCCAAAAGCTTTTAGATGGCCAGGTATGGGCTAGTCAAAGTCATTTGGAGCAGTTAGCAAATACCTGGGCACCTGCTTTACCTGTCCCTGGAAGGGTTCCCATGTCTGTCTGCTGCTGCTGAGACAGGACTTTTTATTGGAGCCTTTGAAATTTGCCAGCCCATGGAAGATTGTAATATAAGAATGGAATTTATTGAGGAAACTGGAGAAATGCTGTATATTTTATTTTCAGTGTTACCTGTTCTTTCCACAGTTATAGAAATGCCAGCCATTGCCTTTGAATATGGTGGTTTTCTGTAGAAATACCTTCAAGCAGATGATGTGCTCAAATATGCAGGGCATTGTTTCAGATTAAAATACATTTCATGAAATCCTACACTAGGATTTAGGCTTTGAGAATTAGATGCAGCCTTTGTGATGGATTTCCTTTTGGCTGTTTTGTTGCTTTTTTTTAAAAAAATTCATCCTATGGTACCCAACACACCTCTTGGAAAACCCATTGAGCAAACCTCATGTTCTAAATACCTTTCCAAAACTGCAGCTGTGCTCTGTGATCTGATCACCAGCACTTTCTTAAGCAAATTTCTGGGAAAATAAATCAGTAAATTTTTATCATTTCCACACTGTTTTGGTACCAGTATAAGAAGCAGACCACTTGCAACAAGAAGCTTAGTCAGAATTATTTTAGAAATATTTAATGAATTGTCTTCTATCTGTCTCTTCATAAATACAGTGGTAGATGCAGGATAAGAGGTTTGCTGAAAATTAGAACCAAAAACCTCTCAATTCTCTTTACACTGGTGATCAAAGTTCACTGAAAGAGTGAAATGAACCACTGAGCCTTTCACCATGGGTTCTCTTCCAAACCACTACCACAGCCAGGTAGCACCTCTGAAATACTGTGGGATAAAGACCAGTTCTGCAAAGTAAGGATTTTTGGAAATGCTGCCTAAAGGGTTGGCTTCCTTTGCTCTTTAGGCACCAAGTTGACAGTGACATAGTTGGTGACAGAGGTTCTTGCTATTGCTACAATGGATTTTGAGATAAGAATTTATTCAGGTTTTCGTGCTGAAATATATACAGAATGCTGAGTATTTTTGTCTGGGATTTCCTAAATATGCAAATACATTTGCAGGTAGGGCCAATTCTTTTGGAGGGTTTCCTTCTTGCAATTATTTCAACTGCTAAAGACAAAATAGGAGGAAAATGCTAAAAATAGTTAAATCTTGGATGTAGCTAGAGATGATTTGCATACGTATATATACATTATATATATATACATTATATACATATAAAATATTGTAATATATATAATATGATATAATGTATATATACATTACAGCTATTTTAAAAGGATGATTTGCATATGGAGGTAGAGACCTCTTGGTGTTTTGATCCAAGACCAGTCATACAAATGGGAGTCTTTCTCTGACTTCAGTGGTCCCTGGAAATACATATTTTTTTTCTCTCAGTTACTTGAACTTGTTCATAAAGGAACAACAGTTCCACAGTGGGTTTGGCAGGGTCACCTTGCTGGAGAACAGCACTTCTGCTTCCCAGCTGTGGGCATCGTTAGCAGGAGCTGTGTGTGGGCTGCACCAAAGCATCCCTTACCCTTGGAGAAGGTGGGAGCTGCAGGGGAGTGGCTCCAGTGTGCATTGGTATCTCCATGCACCCATCTGGCTTTCTCAGGCTTGGCACTGGGACAGGGACATTGTTCAGAGTCCCTTTGTTGCTGTGGCTCTTTGTTACGCAAGCAGAAATGCAGTAACCGGAAAGCAAAGTGGGTTTTTGTATTGTAAGATTCTTGCAAATGTTAATAAACTTAGTCTGGGAATGTTTTTACTGGTAAACTAAGGTCAGTGAATATTCCTAATCTTAGATTTCCCCATAATTTACTATTTTAACTTTGGTTTAATTCTATAGATTATGTATATAATTTACATTTTTTTCATTGGGACCATATTAAAAATGATGTTCTCAGCTCTTTTTTTATGTCTGAGTGAATAAATCAGTCATTTTCTAAAGAAAAGTATACCTTGCTATTTGCAGCTCAACAAAATACTTCTACTACTTTATGATAAATATACAGCCCACCTGAAATTCTTCTTCTAATGAAGTTATTCATAGCTTTCTTACTCTCAGGAGAGACTCTCAGTCTGTCTTAGCCTAGGGACTGGTTGAGTATCATGCAGGGTTTTTAGAGTTGGTTAGTAAATTCCTTTCAATACTTGGGAAAGAAAGACATAATTAATTTAGTGTATCAACCATTTTCAGTTAATAATGAGTTTAGCCTTGTTTTAGGTGAATTAATATCTGGAGAATTATTAAATGATTGGGAAATGCAGTGGAATTATGTTATACCATCTCTCCTGCAGTATTTTCAGTATCCAGTTAAATGGTAGCTGGAGGTAGCAGTAAAACTAATCCCTTAATTCTTTGCAGAAGAGCATCAAGTCCAGCAGTGATCTCTATCCTCTTACTTCTGCATTGTAGCCTTGAGTATTTGTAGCAACTGGATGATCTGAGTGTGCAGTTAGATTTTGGCTTATGAGGTGGGGATTGATGGTTTCTAAAAATGTTACCAGTGTGCTTTTAACAATTTGTTACTTTAAAAAGAGTTTATTTTGGTGGTAATGATACAGGAAAGATGAGATTTTGAGGCATGATTAAAATAAGTATAAAAATCCTCAAGTATGAAGGGATTAAAGATGAAGTCTTTACCCAGCTTCTCTCCTAACCAGAACACATTATCAGACTTTTGGGAGGGAATGGTTTTGTGTATTTCTCAATTTTACCATCTCCTTTTAAAAACAAGACAGAGATGGAGACTGTTCAAGATTGTTCTGGCTTGCCCTTGCAACAATCCAGCTGTGGCTGGATTCATTGTATGTTACTTGCCTTCTAAATTCATTACCCTCAGCTACTTTGCTGCTAATTTGATTTTTCATTTGTCAGCTGTTCCAAAGCACAGCACAGAAACAGTAGTTACTTCCATTTCTCTTCTTCACCAGTTTATGTTCAAGTCTGTAGATGAGACATATTTGCATCAGCACCAGGAAGAACAGTTTGCTTCATAGTATGACAAAATTCTTTTCATACATTGACAGAAACTCAAAGGGCTGTGTTAGAAACAATAAAAAAGGCTAATAATGAATGTGGTTTACTTGGAGCTGAGTAGGAAAAAATGGAGCAGTGATAAGTACTAAAAGCCAAAGCTCTCAGACTGTATAGTGTATCTGCATTTTGCAGAGGGAAGAACAGGAAAGAACAAAAGCAGTTTTGCCATTTCATATTTTTTATTCAGTTGTAGTTTCTGTCTGACTTCTAGTGAAACACAGAACAGTGAAAAGATTGCTGTGTTTTGCTGGTCTCAGCACTTTCTGGAAGTTTCATAGTCCTATGAAAGGAGGAAAAATGCCTGCACTGCCTTTCCTTAGGATTCTCTGTATAAGTCAGTAAATCATAAGAGTTTGATTAAACCTAAAGACCTGACTACTCATTGGCTGGAAGAGATGAAATTAGTAGAGCAGCACTGGGCTTTTGACTCTGGCTTCTTGCTGCCCTCCACTTTGCTGCTTCTAACTCCAAATGTATCAAAAATACCTTGGAATGGTCTGTCTAGGGAGGTCAGGGAGTCACCATCCCTGGAGCTGTTTAAGGAGAGGCTGGATGTGACACTCAGTGCCAGGGTCTGCCTGACAAGGTGGGATTGGGTCATGGGTTGGACTCGATGATCTCAAAGGTCTTTTCCAACCTCGTTGATTCTGTGGAAAAAAAATGTTTGGATGTTTATAAACTAAGAGAACTCCCATTTTCTCAAATAGAACACTTTAAACATTGGTATTTCTGCATTAAAAAGCAAGGCAAGTCAGGTGTTCAATGTAGCACACTGTATGTGTTCTGTAGCACACCCAAGTGCTGGTTAGTAAACTGTAATTATATTCTGTTGTTACAACATAGTTAGTAGGGCTATACTATTTATGGAAGATACAGTTTCTATAAAACTAGTATAAATGAAAACCAAGCAAATGTTGAAGTTGTTATGACATTTGATCAAATATCCAGACCAGTGCTCTCTGTTTTGGTTAGCTGTATGGTCCTTGCTGGGTTCAAAAGAGATTGCTACTGTCTGTGATTATCTTCAACAGCAAAGCCTCTCCAAAAGCAAGAGTTTTTAGAAATGAGAAGTGTCTGTTCCTTGTGTGGGTATTTAAGTGTTATTATAGTTTGGTTTTTGTATGGATACCACATTCAATAGTGGCAGGACAGATGGTGATACTGAAAATGGTAAGCTGTTAAACTGAAATGTTCTAGATCCTTCTTTAACTCAACTAAAGCTGGCATGGAAAAGAAATGCAGGCATACTGCCTTGTGATACCTCTGCTATTTATTTGCTACACTCCTCTCCTCAGACCTAATTGTATATTTCTACTAGTGACACTTTCACAGTTGGGTAGCTTGATATATTCCTCCTGAATCTTACAGAAAATGTCTTGCAAATCCTATTATCTAACCTGAAAATAAGGTCACAACTTCAGAGAAGAGGAAAAATCAACTGAGAATGTTTGATGTAACACTTCTGTGGCATTGCATTAATACAGGTTTAGTTACATGTGTTGCAATTACAGTGATTTTCTTGTTTTGGTCCAAAGTGCTTTAATTGTGAACTTTAGTAACAAAAGAAACTCCTGCACAGTGACAGGATGGGGGTGGGGGTCTCAGTCTTCTGTAGTCACAGAACATGGTTCTAGCTCACAATAAAGATGTAAAATATACCATGGAAGTATTAATGTTTTGTTCCAAATTTATTGTACTATATCCTTTAGTTTTGTCTATCATCCAGTGTTGTTGCAGTTTTCCATATCTTTATATGCAGTCTTAGATCCCATTAGTCTTTAATTTGTTTATGCTGATGTGTTGAAAAGCCTGTGTTGGTTTCTTGCACAGACGTCAGGTGGTGGTTCAGTAGCAGCAGTGGCCTAATTACCATTTCTGAACACTCTGGCTTATAAATATTTTGATAAGATAAAGGTGTTATTTCATTAATATTTCTGCTGTAATTAAAAGAAAAAAGGTGTCAGGGAACTATTTTAGGTAACAGGATAATTTAAATATCTACATGCAGATACAAATACATGTATTTAAAACATCCAGCTTTGCTGTTCATCATATTGTTTGATGTGAAGTAAGATCTTTTCTTCAACCTAAAGCTTTTCAAAATATATTGTCTAGCCTTTTATTTTTTGGGTCAATGTATAAAAGAGCATTTTTCATCTTTTTTATAACCTAGTTTTATTACTAGTGATTATTAAAGCACACGTATATTTGAAGTGTTGAGCATATTTTAAGGGGACTGTGCAAGGACTTGTCTTAACTGTAAGTGGTATCTGTTTTCTTAAATAAAAATTAACCTGGGATGCTATAAAGGAAAATAAATGTTTTTGTAAAGAAACTTTGATATTTAGTTGATAATTTCACTACTGAAAAGATTTTTTTAAAAAATGCAAGTAGTTTAATTATGATGATTTAAAAATCAATTATTAAACTACAGCATTCCGATGCAGTTTTAACCCTGTGTGGGGCAGGTGAAAGCTTAAGAAATGCTGAATGTTACAAAGGTTTTATTCCTAATTTGCTTGTCCTTAACACTGTAATTGTGCTCAGAAGGCAGACTGTGATTTTTGATTCCCAGAGCCCCTCAGCTGAGCTGGTGTGTGTAACCAAGCCTTGCATTGTTTCTTTGCTGGGTGACTGGATGGGAGTTCTGGAGAGCTGCTGGAATTGCCTGTCCTGGCTCCTCTCGGGGTGCCAGGGCCCAGACCTGTGGGGCTGGCTGTGCTCTGGCTGCTCAGATTATTTTGCTTTATTTTGCTTTATTTCAGTTTGTATGGTTGGGCTGCCACTTGTCCTTCCCTTGTGAAGCTGCTGCCAGCTGGGGGTGGGAGCTGTGTATGCATCAACTGTGGGTCTGCACATGTTGGACTGGGTACTAAAAGCAAACACAAAAGCTGCTTTTGCCAGAAGCAACTGCTGAGGACACTGAAATAGTTTAACATTCTGGAGTTTACTGTGTAAAGTAGGGACCGTGAAAAATATGAATACTTGTTAATACTTGTTATTCTTAACTTGTTAGATGTTCTTTTGGTTGTGGTTTGTTGTTTGGTTTGGTTTTGTTGTTGGGTTGGGGTGGTTTTTTGGGTGGTGGTAGCTTTATTGTTTGGAGGGATTTTCTGGTTTTGGTTTTTCTTTTTATTTGACTGTCTTTAAGAGCAGTTTCTGGAAGTTGTAATTGCCCTGAAACCATCAGAATTGAAAACATTCAATTCCATGTCTCCTTTGTGTTGTGATGCTTTGGTTTACAGGATATATGTGCATTTTTCTCCTATTACAGACCAAAATAACAGTTGTCTTTCATTGTGTCTTGTAGGTTTTGGTGGAGGAACACACAATAATGAGCAGAGACCTTATGGGTTTTGGTTCCCTCCTGAGAACTCAGACGACGACATGAGAAGGCGAAGGCTTCGTAGGTTTGACAGATGATGAAGTTGGCAGGTGTTGATGTAAATTGCAAAGTGCTATTCAGGCTTACCAAAATATTTACAGATATACTTGTAATCTGTAATTTACAGAGTAATTTATGATCTTTCTTCCATTATTTTTACTACTTGTTGGAAAACTGCATAGGATTTTGTGAGTTCAGACTCAAAGTTGGAACTTGAATAAGAAATGGGAGATAAGAATCAAAATGTGATCTTTGGCTGTCTCCATCTTAATGCACCTTAAATGGAAGAAGACTGATGGTTTTACCAAACTGTCTTTTTTTCCTTAAATTATTTTGTATAGCTTTTAGAATTCCTTGGCTTCTTGCCTGCTGATGTTCTCAGACAACAGATTTTCTTCATCCATTGCAGCTGAAACATTAAGTTTTCTATGTAACTTGAAAACTATGCAATTTTTCCTTACAAACCTTTCTCAGTTATCTGTGATGACCAGCTCATTTTTTGGGATTGCCATGTGAAATGACACTTGAAAAGATTGCTTTGATGACACTGGCTGGGCCATGTGAGTCTAGGCTTAAAAGCTTTTGAGCACACAAATAGTTGTAGCTGTCCTTCCCCTGCTGTCCTTACCAAGGAATTATTTAATAGAAACTTCAGTGTTGCAGTCTTCCTCACACCATATTATGTAGAGCTTAGATGTGATAAAACTGAGTTGTAACTACTTATGTTTTCCTAAACCCTTTCTTAATATTTATGTTTTAAATCAAAAATTGCTGCCCTTTACAGAGTCAAAATAATTTGTCAGGAGTTTTGTGTAAAGGTAGGGGGCTATGCCACACAAAGCATTTATTTATTTAGTAATATACTTCTGTAAAGCATCTACTTCCCTTTCTAAGAGGGCTTGGAAATTTTATTTTGTATACGCTGTTCACGCAGTTTTAAAAATTCCACTATTTCTCAGTATTAATCTTGTTTGAAGACCAATATCAGACCTGAGAGTTTGTAGACTTGTGGAGATCATGCCTAAACACAGGCTACCTTGAATTCTTCATTTTTGAGAATTTCCTTACCCAACTGGAGGAGCTGAAGGGAGACCTGAGAGCTCAGCTGTCCCTCTGGGCACACCCTCCACACAGGTCTGTCCTGCCTGTGGCCTCGCTGCCTGTTCATGTCAGCTGATGAACCTCAAAGGGTTTGGTTCCAGCATCACCCTGAAAAATCACTCCTTGTCCAGCCATTTTGTCCTCAGAATGAAAGATTTTGGGGATGGTCCTCTAAAACTATTGCAGAGAGGTATGACTGCAGAAGAATAATTTGGTTATTGGCCTTTGACATAGACCTGTTGGAATCTCCTCATCAGCACTGATGGAGTAGAGGATTAGGAGAAGCAGTTTAAGGGTTTCACCAACCTGTGCTTTATGAAGCTTACTTTTCTATGAGGTTATTTTGTCAGTGCTGTATGTTTCATACCCAAAAATATCCTGAAAGGAGTTTTTTTACTGTGTTCTTTAAATAAATACTACCTGTCCTTTCTGTTTGTAGCTAATGTATGTAAGGGAAGCTCTTTCTTGCTGGGAAAAGCACAGTATCAGGATGCAGACTTCAGGCTCAGGGGTTTGGGACACAACAGGCACAACTGCAACGGGACTCCAGGTACAGACAATGCTGATTTCTGGTGTGTTCTTGGGTTTGGTTGGTTTTGTATATATGAAATAGCCATAGAATAAAACAGCAGACACTTCTACACAAGGCCAATTTTTTTATGTTCACTGGCAATAAGTCTCAAAAACCTGCATATTTTTCTCAGCAGTTAATAATTGGATGTAAATGAGAAGGATGTAGCATTGGTTCCTAAAAAATCCTTTAATGTTCTGGTCAAAAACTGCAGTGTAACATACTGTGTGTGTTAAGTTCTGATATTTTACCTACTTAAAAGCACAGGATGTGCTGCTAGTCAGGTACAAAAAGATACTTAAGGAAAATCAAAAACCTGATTGTAATTCTTGCACTTGGTTTTGTAAAGTGAGCTTAGACATACACACTATTAAATATTCACAAAAATTGTCACTACTAATAAATGTTCACTTGTTTTGACTTGTTTTGTATACAGAATTGAAATAAATATTTTTTTAACATTTAAAGCTGTTTGGTTTTAATTGCAGTAATTAATAAGGTGTATATTTTAAGTGACAGAGCTGCTGCCATGTTGTTAGAAATGAAGACTTGTGATACCAAGGGGGTAGATTAATTGTAGTGGGACTAACTTTGGGTTTTTTTTTTTATTTAGGGGAACTTTTGGAGTTAGATTATTGATTATTGCAAAGTTCTGCTACTTCCAGTGTTTGGAAGGTTTATTAACACCTGCTCATTGCAGATGGGTTGGACTGGATGGCCTTTAAAGGCCCCGTCCAACCCAAACTGTTCTGTGAGTCCTCAGCAGGATTTCTGCCATTAAAGCCCCCATCAATTTAGGGCTCAGAGCACTGCTGAGGGCAGATGTGGCAGATGTCCCCCGTGTGCTCTGTTGCACTTGGTCTCTTCAGGGACAAAAATTAAGGGCAGTTACCCAGGTGGGTGTTGGACCTTGCTTATTCTTGGTCCTGGTCACTGCCCCACTGCCTCAAGTAAGGGCTCTTGAAGCAAACATAGCTTTGTATAAAATATTTCAGCTTCTGCAGTTTGATTCCTTTGTTGTAGGAGCTGTGATTTCTTGTGAGTTTTTTGTACTTCCTCTAAACTCTGTGATCAGGTACCATGTAAGAAATTCCACTCCCTAATTAATCCTAATCAGCAGACTCGTTAATGAACACAGTCTTGAAATTTAATGGTTGAACGACCTAACATATTACTGTTAATAAATAAGGGTTTCTCACAGCCCAAAATTAAGATGTGATGAAAGAACTGTGTTTAGCTTTTAAAATTCTTTTCCCTCTTCCATCTTATCTTTAAGCACAGGCAGATTCTGTGGTTTTGTGTCAGTGTGCTGTTTTCCCTGGCAGCACCACTTCTCCTAAAGGGAAAAAATGCCCCTTAAAATACCAAGAAAACAGACATATAGGGTGTAGTAGGAGATAGTGAAGGGACTGGCCACTTTAGGCCAGTAGTTTTGCCATTATTTTTGCCTGCAGGACTAAAGTTACTTTCTCTGGCCATCCCTTGCTCTGTTTAATTAGGATATCCCTATGTGCCAAGTGTATATATGCTGTTATATCATAGAGAGAACTGCTGAACCTTTGGAGCTGCTGCTTCTCTCCAGAGCTGCACTCCTGAGGTGTGAGGGTGGAGATGGCCCAGCAGGGCAGAGACACAGCAGGAGTGGACAGCTTGGGAAGGAGTTTGGGTCCAGCTGCCCTCCCTACTGTTGGGAGGGGATGGGAATCCTCTCTGATTCCGTGGCTGGGGAATTGTGCCCATTTTGGTTCTGAGGGACTGAGTGTGGATTGTGCTTCCACACAACAGCTGGTGAGCAGATCCTGGTGTTGCTGTGGCTTCTGGAGTGTGCAGACATGAAGGACAAAATCATTGCATGGGTTTATTATAAGCTTCTCATTGTTCCCTATATAAAAAAAATTCATTATTTCTTACTTGTTACCAGATTTCAGAAGGCAAGAAAATACTAACAGTTCTGAGCTTTCAGTCATAGGAGCTGTTTCTGAAGGAGTGTCAAGCTTTTTAGAAAGTCTTACAATAAATTCTGATATCCATTTACTCTTTCAGGAACTGAGAAAACTGGAGAAAGACAGACAGTTTTTCACACAAATCAATTGGGTTAGTAAAAGAGCAGATCAAGGATATGTATGACAGCATTCTTCTGCTGCATGAGAACACCAGTAACTCAGCTCTCTTGTCTGTTTACCAGAAAAAAATGGCCTAATTTGCAGCAAAAGGACTGCAAGCAAATGATTTCTAAACCTGTAGATAGTGAACTTTCCTAATAAACTAGAGACATTGCAGAATTTCCTTCTTCTGTCTCTTTAGAGCAGGTTAAACAAGTGGAATTTCAAATCCCACAAAGCTCAAGCCTGTCTTGTTTTGTGAAGCAGTGGGGCAGTATGTGGTCAAGCACAAGGTGAGCTGTGCTGTGGAGGTGTGTGAGCTGCCTTACATAGAGGAGCTGTGCTTGTTGGACAGGTTCACTCAGAATGATAAATAATGGAGTTGTTTTTACTTTGCACTTATAAAATGTCACTTCTAATTGAACTTCCAGTACCTTCTGGAACATCTGGATGAAGTGACTAGGAAAAAGGAAAGCTGTTAAATATGAATATGGAGCAGCATCTGTTGGAGTGCTGATGGGGATTTTTTCCTCCACCTGGCTAGTTCTCCAGATGGTTCAGGTGGGCAGAATTTCAGCAGCAGTTTTTGTTGTTTGGTCAGTTTAAAATGCCAATTTCTGAAATCAGATCCAGTCATGAAATAGATCCACAGTTTGATGAAGCAATTGCTTCACCTGCTGGAAAGTTCTTACCAGAGCTGACAGCATTTTTTTATTGTTCTGAAGACTGACGGGCTCTGTCCTTGTCTGACTGCTGCTTCTCAGAGCTGGCTTTGGAGAGATCCTTTTTCTTGCAAACAACTGTTCCCCATTACAGCTTCTCCCCATGGCCTTGGATGGTTGTTTTCTGTCTTGCTCAGCCAGTTCTAGCACAAGTCAAGCCTTAGAAGTCCTCATCTGTGCAGCATTTGTCTGTGCATGGCCACTGAGTGCAGTTACAAGTTACTTAAGGATTGCTTGTAAGGCCTGGAAGGGCTGGGAGTCAATCTGGGACACTGGTCTGAAGTGGCCATGAGGGGTAACAATCAAACTCCCAGCTGGCTGTGGTTTGTGTTCTGAATTTGGATTTTGGTACAAGTCAGAGCATTGCTGAGGGCTCCCACATGCTGTGCTGGAGTGCTGGCACAGTCCCTGCAGGCTGGCCCTGTGTGCCCAGAGCAGGTGTGTGCAGAGCACATTCAGAGTGTGCTTTAAAGCATTAGGGGGATCCTTTTCAAACGAGTGAGCTGCCTGGGCTAATGGATAAAAGGTTTGCTTTATTTGCCTTAAATACAGGCAAAAAATGTATGGACTGTAGAAATTCTGGGGTTTCACTGTTTTGATACTACTTTCATTTTCTTCTGGTGTTCATGAACCAGCCAAAGTGGGAAAGACGTTTTTTGTTAAGAGTTTACCCTGGAAGACTCCCCGGACCGGTTTTCCTTAAACTTGTTGCACATAATAATGTGATTCTGGGAATGACCCATGCCAGTGCAGGCACTCCCACAAAAGGGCTGCAGCCCACGGAGGAACAATGTCAGAGCACAGGCAGAGAGTGAGAAGGAAGGTGTGACGCATTTTCCCTCAAAGCCCCGACTGTCAGGTGAAGGCGGGAACAACCTGGGACAGAACCAATCCTAAGGAACTAACAGGGAGGTCAGGGACGAACCATTGGGAAAAACAAGCACCACAACAAAGGTGCAGCACAGAGAAGCCACTTTGTACCTGGAATAACACCCACCCAAGAAGCTTCTAGCTGCCCCCTGCCTCACTGAAGGGACTGACTGGCACTTGCCGTGGTGACAAGAGAGCAGAGCAGGGCCTCGAGTGAGTTGACCCTGGGAAACTTGGAGGAAAGGTATGTTAAGGTTTGTCAACTTTTTCCCCAAAATAATAAATTGAATTCCCTGAGCTGAGTCTGTTTAGCCCCCAACAGCGCTTGGTAAGTGATTTCCCCATCTATATTCCGACCACTGAGTTTTCTTGCTCTTTCTCCTGTTTTCTCTCCTGTCCTGGGGGGTGAAGCAGCTGGGCAGATGTGTGGCTGCCAGCCAGGGCCAGCTGCCCACCCCTGACAGCTCACAGCACACGACAAGCAGGGACCTGGGGCAGCAGGGCCTGGCCTTGGCCCCTGCACTGCTGCTGTAGGAGGCTGTGGCAGCTCACAGGCCCCAGCCAAGCACCTCTATCTGGAGCTGAAGCAGCTTTGCTGTCCTCTCATTCTCACAGCTGTTCCATGCATGTGGATTGTGGACTACAAATCCAGAAGCTCTGTTGTCCGCAGATGAATTTGAAGTACTCTTTAAAAATACCATTTTTACAGCATAGCACCATTATGTAAAATATACCAGTTTTAAGTTTTGCTTTAGTCTCACCCTTTTAACACGCTCTGTATGCACCAAAAATGACATTCAAGAGACATTTTCAGTATTGGGCTTGTGCATCTTCTTCCTTGTAATGAAAAACATCAAATGAAGCAAAAATGGCCACATTTCTTTCGAGCAGATCAGGTTTCAGGCCATGCAGTGTTTTTCTTCCACTTGTTATCCTGTAGAAATCCTGAGGGACAAGAATCTGCCACCTACCCTCAGGATTTCCCTTGGGTTAGAACCAGGACCTTCCCTGTGTCCTGGCCATGGTTTGCCAGGGTGATGAGCAAGCAAATCTCATTGGAAATCACTGGTTCTGAATTTAATTTCAAGGCAATTCACCCCAAATAGCTCCAATTTCAGTGACCTCCACGTGCAGCCAGCATCATTTTCTATGTTGCTCTTAATATCCTGCCTGCTGTTGAGGATAAAATTCACTTCTTGACTGGGCCTACACAAGATCCAAACTCTGGAATGCTATAGTAAGGGTAATTTGGATATCAGGGGCCAGCACAAGGCCATTGCTTTTAGGAGTGTTTTTACTCTTAACAGTTTCAGCTATGCCTTTTCACACTTAATTTCATAAATAGGTTCCCTATGAATAATTTACCAATTATTTTTCTGCTTATAGTCACTGAACAAATGATTGCAGAGTTAAAGCATCTGCTGCTTTATACTTTGATCTGTTTTACTTGATGTGTAATATTAAGCAATTTATCTGCAATTTCATTTTGAATTAGTACAGTATTTCTGACAAATGCCTTCTGGAGTTAGCTGAGCATGGAACAGGAATTCACACACTTATGAAACATCTGACCTATCAGTAGTAGCTTAAAAATACATTTCCTATATATAGACAGAGCATAGTAAAATGGAAGTGGCACAGTTGCAAAAACTCTGCATCAAAATGGTACACAAATATGGGGGGAGGGGGTGATCCTTTTAAAGCAAGCAAAAGAGCAACATGCTAAAATGCTGTGAAATGGCCTATTTAAATTGTTGGTGAGGCTTTTTGCTGATGTTTTAAAGATTTTTGGTGCATTTGTTCAAGTTAGGTGAACACAGATGCAATTCCAAACTCCCTTTTTATTCCCTTGTCTTCACCTTGTCCCTAGGACCTAGTTTGCAGTAACACAGTATATAAGGTTTTGATAATTGTTTACCTCAGTGCAGTTTATACCAAAAGTCTCACTTTGCTTTGCAGGAAAGTCACAGCCCCTCTCCAGAGTTTCTCACCTGAAGAGAGGCTGCAGATGAGTGATGGAGGAGTTGGTGAGCACTGTCAGGTGAGGCACATAAACGAGACCTGAGTGTGGAAACAGCTAAATCCACTCAGGAAATGGGGCCATCACCTGAGCCATGGGTGCTCCTGTGACTGTGAGCAGCAGCTGCAGCTCCCAGCCCCATGGGGCTTTAGCTGAGGCCTTTTTGGAAACACAGCTTGCACACCTTGGAGAACAGGTGGCCTCAGCACTGGTGCTCCTCTCCACCCACTGCTTTCTGCCCACAGGAAGCCCCTGAGCTGTTCAGCACCTTGCAGAGTCAAGACTTTGGGGTATGTCAGGCTGGAGAGCTGTTCCCCCCTGCCCATGGGATGCTGCTGAATCAGGAGGAGATGGAATTCCTGCATCCAGGCCAATGGCAGGGACTGGCCCTTGCTCCAGTGTCAGATCTGACAGGTGCAGTCAGGATCACCCAGGAGTGACCCGAGGTGTGCCCTGTCCCAGAGGGTCAAAAGGTGATTAACAGGTGGGCATGGCACATGCCCCAGGAAGGCTGCTGACCCTTGCCCAGGTGAAAGGGCACAGTCAGTTGACCACTACATAAGAACAGCACATCAGAGAGGTTTGGTTGGTTGTGTCAGGAGGAAGTTGCACAGTCAGATGTATTTACACTTGACTGGACTTATCCTCTGACTGTTTTATTTTCCTCTGAGCCTGGAATGTCTGTCTTTCCTGCTCTTTGAGTTTGTGTATCCAGCTTTTAAATTGGCTGATCAGCCTGTTATACTCGTGATGGCTTCAGAGGGAGTTAGCTTTGAATTAGGACCCTTGGATGAGGAATGCAGTTTCCTTGAAAATCCTTTTGTTGGGGGCACCTCAGTGAACACACATTGAAATGAAAAGTGCTGGAAAAAGCATTTGATTCCATTCTAGTAAAATGCAGTTTATTTATGTGGTAAAAGGAGCATTTGTGGCCCTTCTGCACATGATGGATTCTCCATTTGCAATCTGTGTTTTCAGATGTTTCCCCACAATATAGAACCATTGAATTGTTCTGGTTTTACAGATGAACGAAGGAGGTACAAACGTGTTTTCATTTTTTTCAAAAGGTGATTAGTGCTTTAGGATATGAACATTTTTACAATTAGTGCTTTAAAAAATGAAAAGGATCTTCAGAGCTGTCATTCCATAAGGTTCTTGATGGTGATGGTTCTTTTTTTCCATGGTGTATTTACAAACAAAGGAGCAAAAAATGAATGCAATTTATTTTCCTAACACTTCTTACATTCATCACTCAGATAAGTTCACCCATGTTATCACCATGTCACTGTTTCTCTTCAATTAATATTAGAAATTGTTTTGTTTCTTTGGCAACTTGGATTAGAGCTTAATAATTTAATGTAACTGCTCTTAGAAATTAATTGTAAATATAAATACAGGTTTTTAAGGATTTGTTATCTCAGCTAATTTTATTTTCTTACGTAATCTACTGTTAAATGGATTTGCAGCTTTTGTTGCTTATGAAAGCCTAATTAACAGTTCCTTCAGAGTCTGGTTCAGTACTGCAGTGGTAAAAGACTTTGATCTTCATTGTTTTTATTATTAGATTATTTTTTAACAACTACATTTTTCCCTTCCCTCAGGAACAGCAAGTGCAAAGTTTCTTTAGCTTGGGAAATTCAGCTACAGGGCTTTGACTTTGTATGTTTGCACATTTCTATTGGTATGGATAAATGTTTATAATATGCCATGTAAATGCACATATTCTTCCTGCTGTAAATGGCATTTCTTACAGGAAATCCATTCTCTTGCACAACAGGTATGATGCCCTTGGTCTTCCCAGCTTGACTCAATCCTCCAAGCTCACCTTGTTCCCTGTACATTACAGCAGTGGACTCCAATGGGACAGAATTTCGTCTTTTCCTAATTAATTTTTTTGCACAAGATTTTACTGCCTGTGGATGTGTGTACATGGGTGGATGAGGCTCAACAGATCCCTCATCTTTGTCTCATTTTTCCATTCCAACAAAGAGAACAGTGCTGCACACTCTCACACAGATTCAGACACGAGCTGCTGTTCAAACCTTTAGCACGTTGCTCCTCGTCCCGCAAGCCTCTCTCTGTAGCTGCCAGCTTTTGGTCTGCTCCTTAGCCATGCTTCAGGCATACCTGGCATCTACTGATTCTTTTCCTCTGCTCTTGTCCTTCTTTAAGAGTCCCTGACATGGGGGCTGATGCAAACTGCAGCTCAGGCTTCACGGTGGTCAGCCAGAAACTGTATTCATTAGCAAAGAACTGACACGTTCCCCGCTGGCCCTGGCACTCGATGAATGGTGCTGATCTGAAATCTTCCAGGCAGCTTCCGGGTGACATAAGGGACTGTCCACCACCCTGGTCACCAGAGCCAGTGTGCTGGAAAGAACAAAGAGACAGCTTGGTAACTGTGCATGAAAAATAGGTAAATGATGTTCATCTGTGTTTTTCCCTACTCGCTTTTAACTGTGCTGGTTTTTGTAATCTTAACTTGGAGTAAGCTCCTTTTGCTGGAGAAAATCTTAATTTGCTCTGTAATAAATGAATCTCAAAGCCTAGAGCTGGCTCACTTAACTCTTAGGTATTTTTCAAACTGAAGGAAGGAGTAGTCTGGGTTGATTCGGAATGATGCTGTTATCCAAACTGCTGAAAATGTAATTTGAGGATGGCATTAAAAAGACCTGAAACTCTAATTCTGAAAATTGTCTTTGTACATAAAAATCCTGTTGTGTTTTATAGACAAGAAGGGCAAAATCTTTGTAATTTTAAGAAATATGGATCTTAAGTCTCTGAGTACAGTGTAAGTAGCTACAGCCAGGTTCTGCAATTTGGACCTTTATTTCTTGTGAATTTTCCTCTTTAATGTTTGCTAGACATTGAATAATTTACTTTTCAGAGCTAAAAATCCTCGAACCTTTAGAACACAGAAGCTGTATGAAAGAAACCTATCTATATAATCACACACCCACTTTCTTACCATCAAAAAGGAGTATCCTATCCAAAGGCTCCTCCAGTTGGGCGGGCAGGGAGGAATGGACTGGTCCTGGCTGTGCAGTGCCACAGCCTGTGCTGGGGCCTCACACACGGCACACCTGCTGATGTAGGGCCGGATCTCCTCCTCGGACAGCGGCGCCGTGGGCAGCGCGGCCGCGCTGGACAGCCAGTAGGACTTGTCATTGCGGCTGGCGTAGTAACACACCTGGTTGATGTTGCAGTAGGCAAAGGGCATGGTGCTAAACACAGGCAGGCAGGATCCTGCCAGACCTGAAAATAACAGCCAGTGATGCCAGTTATTCCACTTCTTAGGTAAGCTGAAAATTGTGTTCTGGCCAATGTTGCTACAAAACTACGTATTTTAGCAGGACGTAGGTAACCCACAGCTGTTAAACCTCCCGAGCCCTTTACCAAAATGTCTGCATGAAAAACAGAGACCAATTACCAGTCTCTTCCTCTGACCAGTAATATTTAATTGTGTCAATCTGATATTTAAACATGATGTTGTTTGCCACCATGAGAAACAGTTATGATAACAAATTTCGTAGCTGTGCCAACACTGAAAAATAAATTAGGCAAGAGGTGGTGGCTGGTTTAAAAGGAGATCAGCTATTTACAAACTCATTAGGAGCAGTGAGAAACCAAATGACAATGCTGATAAACACAAACATTTTTGTGAAGTATGACAAGCCATTGCTAGCAGTGCATTAAGCTGAAATGCAGCTGTCCTGCTGCCTTTCAGAAAGGTTTCAGACTCCCAATGTGAAAGGATTGAGAGATTTTGCAAAACCATTCCTGCAAAATTCTCATCAGGCAGACATCAGTGGGAACCAAGTGACCAGTGCATACTTCTGTGGTGAACTTCTTCCAGAACTGAATTTAGACCAGTTTCATGATGGCCTATTTAGTTAGCAATAATCACTGCACAAAGTTCTGCCTTGAACTTGGTGTGTGAAGTGTTATTTCTGTAATGCCCCTAAACCCAAACACCTTCATTAAAGGCATGTGACATTTCTGTTCAGAAGCCAGTTTTGTTTATCACTGATAATATTCCATTCCAGTACTAATGAAGGATCTGGAGTAGCCTGAGTAGGAAAAATGCCTGCAAAGACACACAGGAGACAAGGACTCTGTTTTCTTTGAATCTTATTTTCACTGCTGTTATGAGGCATTCTGTTAGCAACTGGCTCTCCTGGGGAATGCCAAACACACAATAGTGAACACATTCTAAAACACCACTGCTATTCTAAAAATAGCTCTTTTTATTGCTCTTTTAAACACTTCTTTTTTGTTCAGTTTATTAGGTCCTTGATCTTTCCTCCTCAGAGACTGCTTTGACTCTCGTATAACAAGTCAACAAGAATTTAGGAAACTTTTTTTGTGCAAATTGCCACCAATCTGTTCCTCAGGCTGCAAGTCAGGCAGCTTATTTAGACATATAATTTTAGTCAGAATGGTAGAAGATAGGGAAGAAATGACCCAAGGCACCAGAAGGAACTATTGGCTTTTCCAAAAAATATAGCTTCTGACTCTGAAAAGCACAGGATTCTGCTGTACACATGATGCATAATTTACTTGTAAAGCTTACTTATACTATCCAACTGTTCTTACTCAACTGAATCAGCTCTTTCCCAAGCTGTGTCTACAGTAAAAAAGAAGCAGATCTTCCATGGAGTTATTTCAGAGTGGCCAAATGAGATTTCTGACCTATGAAAATCTCTCCAGTGACTTCAAAGACAGCCTAAAATGAGCTGGGATAAGAGAAATAAACCACTCATCTCTCCAGCTTCAAGTCAAAATTACTTAGAAATACCTTTTCACTCGATTGCAGAGCAGCAGAAAGCCATTTTAAATGGGTGGCAATAGGGCAGCATAACCAAGTTCATTATCATCAGTGTAAATTAGTTTTGTCTATAGAAAATAAGTAGCTGACAATTCTTTAGCTTGCTACATGTGACTTGTCTTTCTTTGTATAGATAACACCATATTATCCCTTAGCTGGAGTGCAATTATGTACAATACATACCAAGATCTTGATTATGGGCTTTCTCTTGTCCTTCCAGGTACAGCAGACTATAGCCAGTCCATAACTTTGGCATTCCATGTGGGCAGAGGGGTTCTCTGTCTGACTGACTGTGAAGGACGAGCAAGAATCCACTTGCAGATCTCATCTGGGGGCCTGGCTGTCCTGGGACACCAGTCTGGCCAGGTGGACCTTGGAGAAAGGTAAAATAAATTTATTTGTATAACATACAATAAAATTCACACCAGCTGTGTGTTAAACATTCAATAAGAAGTTCCCAGCTGAATATAATACAACTTCAAGGCTGTCATGGGCAATAAAGACACAAGTAGACTTCTGTTATCCTTCTGAGAGAGAAATGAACTAGATTGCCACTGAATGCTTGGCACTTGGCTTTTCTATTGTGCCTCTGTCTTGTGGTGTATGGATTAAGAAATGAACTGAAGTGGGCAATGATTTCCCAGATTTACTAGGATGAACAGAATGTCTGGACTGAATTTGAGTCCTTGCAGCAACAGTCGATGCCCCTTGCTCACATATGTATTAAACCCTTAATTTATTAGAGAGCAGTCACAGTTAAAATACAACTTTAATTACTGCCAGACAGTTGCCCCATTAGCCCTGGCTCAGAGATGCATGCCTATTGATATATGCTGTCTGAGCATGGGTGCTTAATTGCCTTTCTGCTTAATAATGGATGCTGAGATAAATTTTCTTTCAACAGGTCTTGTTATGAAATCATTCACAAATGTCACTGTCAGTGCTTGAATTGAGAGGGGGAAAGAGGTGTCATGGAATCTCTAGAGGTGGATTTATCTATGTGGGAATTGGGGGAGCAGAGAGAAAACAGTCTGTGCCTCATCTCACGCACACATCTCCCCCCACCCCGCAGTCACGCTCCATCCTTACCTTGTGGCCCAGCATATCCTTGCTCTCCTCGGCTCCCTTGGTCACCTGGTGGTCCAGGTGCCCCAGGTAACCCATCTTGACCTGGCAGGCCACATGATCCTTCTTCACCTTTTATGCCTAGAGAAATACAAAGTACGTGCTTTTTCCTTCACAGGGCTGCATTTAAGGTTCTGCACTGTCCAGACACAAAGGGCCAGTCAGCAAAATGGACACCGGGACAGGGAGGTGCAGAACTGCTTCTGCTGGGAATTCTCTTCACCACTTATTCACCCTGTGACCACAGCAGCAGCTCCTGATAAGGTTTTCCATCCTCTCCAGAGATCTTGTGTGATTTACAGTTGAAATCAAAGCACTCCCCAACAAACATTACCATGCAAGCCTCGTGCAGAATTGCCATCAGGATCTGTACCATGGAATGAGCTGTTACTCCTCCTGAGGCAAGCCAAGCTGTCAGCTTTGAGAACCCCATTCAGCAAAGTCTTTGAACACATAATGAACTTCCTTTGAAGTAATGGATGTATTGCAGTACTTAGAGAACAGGGAGGGACTGCAGAACTGGACATTCTAGGCTCCTGATGGCCTCACCTTTTTGTATTTCTCACCTGTCCATGCATTTTATACATTAGCAGGGAAGGTGTGGCTGTGACAGTCAAAGATACATCTCATGTAGGGTGCAGATAATAATGGGCCTGTTCACTTGCTACTTAAAACAAAATCTGAATTGAACAAAGTAACACTTATCAGGTATTGTTGCACTTAGAAGTGGCTTTCCCCTTTTGATAAAAAACAGTTTTCAGATGACCGTGTTTCTCTAGCACCCATCACAGTTGTTTCTCAGTAATGGTGTTTCATTCCTTGCAGACTTTGCTATTTAACCTGCAGACTGAGTAATTCAAGGTTGTCTTAGAACATTCAAGCTTCCCCTTGTTACTTTTTACCAAGAAAGTCTGAACCAGTCAAAAAAATTAACAGCTTTTCTATGTTGGTTGCAGTTATTCTGCCAAAGCTTAAGCACATTGAGGGGTTTTAATAAAATCTATTGCTTTTGCCAGTAAAACTTCCAGTTCACCTTCCAAGCCAGGATTCTCCCATCTTAATGGAGGAAAAGCATTACTATTTCTTTATTTCTTTCATAAAAACAGTGCAAATATGTGTATCACTGTATCACCTGGTTTTACAGAAACCCTTAATGATGTATATAATGGAAACATAGCTGTGTAATGCCAGAAACCCCTTTTAGCTGGCAAATCAACTAAGATACCTAGAACTAGAGAGTTAACTGAAAACTGCATTGTTTCCTTTCTCATGATGGGAATGACTGCTGCAGGGAATCTCCTGGGAGACAATCATGGATTTCTTTTCCTCTGGACACACTGGATGTCCAGAACAGCCAACACAACAAACTTTGGTTTCCCAAGAAGGAAATACCTAAAACCACACAAGGGATTCCACCATCTAAACTGAAGACACTCTGCAATACAGCCTATGCTGTGTTTCTATGAAGGGGGCCTCTCTTTTGGGATCACCAGTACCAGCATCACCCTTGTTTTCTTTTCATCTCTCAGAAGAATGTTTCATTCTTTCATCATTTCCTTTTAAGATCTCTTTGGTCAGTTTTCTTTGGTGGTAACATTTTCATGTTCTAACAGGAAAAGACTTCTATTGTAGCCACTTCCCTGACTTCAGTGTCCTTTTAGACTTTGGTTAGCAGAGCTTTGGGATTCATTACTGCTAGATTTTAAAGCATGCATATTTTAAACATCCTCCGAATAGGTCTAAACCACAGGGACAGTTTGAGGCATTGCTTTATAATTTGGTGGGGGAAAAGGAAAAATACTACTTGAAGAACTTTTTTCTCAACAGTGCCTTATGCTTTTGCCCTGCCAGGCCTAGGAAATGGGAATGTAGTGCAGGCAGGCTCAAACAGCCTGGTTCAGCAACATTTATCCATCATCTTCAGCATTAAGCAGCCCACCATGTGTTTCTGGAGACAGTGTTTAAGGAGAAGAGAGAGGGTAAAACACAGAGAAGTAACTCTGACACTCTGACCCTTTTCAACTTGTCTAAATGGCTGAGAAGAACATCCCAGCTTTCAAAACAAGAGCTTACCTTGGGGTCCAGGGTGGCCTATTGGCCCTGGTAATCCTGCAGAGCCATCCTCTCCTCTTTGCCCTGCTTCCCCAGGAGGCCCTGGGATTGTAGGGCATGAATCATCTACTTTTCCTGGCTCACCAGGGTCACCTGGAATGTGTAATGGGAAAGTGAATTGCAAGACTGGCTAATGGCTCCCATACAAGAAGTCAAAATAAATGTTGGCTGATTTGGATGTTCCAGAGTATACTTTAAGCATTTTAAAATCTTGAATCCTACTGTTTTTAATTTTACACTTAGGCTTTTAGCACAATATTAACAGGGTGGCAAACCAGTGTTAGCAAGTGTATGTTAGCTGGGCTGTGATCTTTGCCCAGGTGGGCAAGAAGGCCAATGGCATCCTGGCCTGTGGCCAGCAGGACTAAGGCAGTGACCGTCCCCTGTGCTCAGCACTGGTGGGGCTGCACCTTGAATCCTGTATTCAGTTTTGGGCTTCTCACTACCAGAAAGACATTGAGGTGCTGGAGTGTGTTCAGAGAGGGGCAGTGGAGCTGGGAAAGGTCTGGAGCACAAGTCTGGTGAGGAGCAGCTGAGGGAATTTAGTCTGGAGGAGACTTTAGTGCTCTATTACAGTTACTTGAAAGGAGTGTGTAGAGTGTCTCTTCTCCCAGGTAACAAGAGGAAATGGCCTTAAGTTTCATCAAGGAAGACTTATTTATATTGGATATTGGGAAATGTGTCTTCATGGGAAGGGTTGTCAAGCCCTGGAATAGGCTGCCCAGGGAAGTAGTGGTGTCACTATCCCTGGAGGTGTTGAAAAGACTTGTAGATGTGGCACTTGGGGACATGGTGTAGGGGTGGGCTTGGCAGTGCTGGGTTAATGGTGGGATCTGATATTTTGAAGGTCTTTTCGAACTTAAACAATTTAATGATTCTGTGTTTCACATATTTGGTATACATCTTCAGTCTTAATGTGCCTCAAACTGATTTGAGTTAAAGCCTAAAGTCTATATACCCAGCTTCAGTGCAAACACCTTAGCACATGGAAAATTTTGCAGTATTTTGCCTATTTCATTTCTGCAAAACTATCAATAGGCAGGCCAAAAAAGCTACCCCGTAACAGCCATTTGAAGTAACTAAAATACATAATAAAAAAAAGAATAGTCACATTTTATATATTGAAAGTTACTGGCAGCTTTTGCCTGTTTGCGTTTTGGATCAACGTTTAGTCAGACGGAGAGTTCAGTGTTTGTAGTAATCCAGTGTTAGGATTCAAGCTTTTTGCTGCAATTTTGGTTAGAAAGCATCTTGTGTGAAAACCAAAAAAAAACCCCAAATAAGAACTGGAAACAAATGTTTCACAAGTCTAATTGACATCCTAGCATGAGAGTTCTCAGCAGAGCATTCTCATGACATTGGTGTTGATTATGTGAAATATGTATTAGAACTATATTCTGCTAGCAGTACCTACTATTCCTAGAAACCACATCAAGGATACCTTCTAATAAGAACTGAATGTTTCTATACATAGCTCCCATGTATAGATAATCCAAGAACAATAATCATCTAGAAGTAACTTACCTATGAAACCTGAAGGATTTGAAAAATGGAAAGCAGATTGTGGCCATTGAGGTGCAGGTGGTAGCAAGTTTCAGGCATGTAAATTAGAGTAAAGAATGCAATGAGAACTGAAATCACTTACATGAGGTGGCATTAGAAATTTAGTTCAGAAATTTTTAATCAAATGAGAAATCATTCAGGTTGGCAACTGCAGGGGTCTTTTTTCTGAGATTGTTTAAATAATTTCCATGCAAGTTAACATTAGTGTGATTATATATGAATAGAAGGATCACAGTTACACTTGAATGACAATGAACAACAGGTTCATAAGTACCTGTGGGACCTCTGGGACCAGGTCTTCCTGGAAAACCTTGGTCTCCTGGTTGTCCTAAAGCACCAGGTGGGCCCTGTGGGCCATGGACCCCCATAGGACCTGGAAATAAAACCAAACAAAAATAAAATGCAGCCTGGATGCTTGAGTAACAAAATATGCTTGGGAATCCTCAACTGTGTTGTGCCACAGAAAGAAATACACATTTCTTCTTCTTTCCCCAGTCTGGATGTGACTTAAAATTTATGACTTTTCTTTTTGTAGGGATTGAAAGTCGTTGGTGTAGATGGGATTTCTCTACAGTGTGTGAAAGAAGCAGAGTTTGTAGATTTCTGGTTTCAAATTGAAGAATCTGTTGAAAGCCCCAACCTATTGATATGGGGCAGATGTGAGACTTTGTTAGTTCAAACACATCCTCGTTTTCCATAGTTTCTCAAGACCCCTGAGGAGGGGTCACAGTTTGCTTATCTGGCAAACTCAAATGTTTTACTGCCTTATTCTCAGAGTGGCAGAAGTGTCTTCCAACAAGCTGCTGTGAATGTGAATGTGTCTCTACTCTCACCTTCTACCCCAACCCCACCATGACTGTAGGTAACCAGGCAGATCTGTGGAATGTCCAGCTCCCACCCTTTCTGCCCAGCTCCATCTCCAGTGGCCACCCCCTGGGCACAAGGCTCAGTCACAGGGGCTGGGCATAAGTGCACACAGAACTTATAAACATCTCTGACCATACCCTTTGGGCCTTCTCTTCCTGGGCTCCCTGGAGGGCCTCTGGCTCCCTGTTGTCCTCGTGGCCCAGGATTACCTGGTGCCCCTCGAATGCCGGTATCACCTGGATCTCCTCGCACAAAGATAGTCTCTCCAGGAGGACCAGGATTCCCAGGATCACCTATGGAAAACAACTTTATTCTTAATGTATGCACAAAGTACAAACATCTAAAAATAGCCATGTTCTGCTGGTGGCGGTTTTTTACTTTACTCTAGTGTGTAGGGTCTTTTTTCCCTAGGATGTAGGACAGCCCTTGCATGTTTCTGGAAATACTAGTGCTAGCCTTTGTCCAAGGAAGACAATGTTAGGAATAGTTCCCAAAGTTATTTAACTTCTGTGCAAGCAGAAGAGGCAGCAAGTTACTGGTACATTCATTGAAACACTGTTTCTCTGTATTTGTATCTTACAGATTTATTACTGTATTGCTTAATCTGGAGAGCTGCATTTTGTCCTTGCTCTACCTAGGTTATCTACCTAGTGTTCACTTCTCTGTGTATTCACTGAGGCAGTGATGGGTTTCTTTATTCCCTATGCACTTCTATACATTGTTTCACAGACAGCAACCCTGTTATTCCTAGTAGTCTCAGGGGTTTTTTACATGATTAAAGTTGGTGGTTTTAGTTTTAATACCTCTGATGCCGTCTAAACCGGGTAATCCTTGATCACCTGGAGGACCAGGGGAAGCACTATCAGGACATCTTCCCATAGGTCCAGTGGGTCCAACAGGTCCTCTTCTACCTAAAGGATCACATTTTAAAAAAAAGAGGTGTTTTTTTTTTAAGATTACAAACAGAAGTCAGTAAGTAAAAGAATGCTGACATGAGAAATCATGGAGGTAATGTATGCTCCCGCTTGTATACCAAACATACCAGTCCCCAGGCTAATGAGGCCATCTTGTCAAAGTGAAAATATTCGTTATCTTTTTAAATTTTTAATTCTTCCCATAAAATCTATGTAACCTGAAGAATACATTATCACATGTTGGCACATTGCCACGGATAGCCACATTTTCCTGAATTCCGGCAATGGGAGAAAGTAACAATGCAACATAAGTGGAGACTATGAAATGATTCTGCCTGGGGCAGGATGAGTACTCACAGATTGTTCCTAGCAAAAGGGAGTTATGCCAATTCCTAAAAACCTCAGTGAACAAGATGAATTTACTAGCCTTAAATGCATTTTTTTCCTAATTTTTAATCTGAAATTTTACACAATAAAACGTTTATGCTCTTGCTTGTGACAGGCAGTTGCAGGTTACCATCCTCTACACAACACTTTTAAACAGTTGCAGCTTGTTAACATGTGGGTTGCATTCTGTTGCCTTCTCTTTTCTACAAAAAAACAAATCTAGTTTTTCCAGTCTTTTGACCCCATCCTTCCATTTACTTTCTGGTGAATTTTCTCTTATTTGCCAAAGCTGGTCACAACCATTGCAGACCTCGCCTATCCTATGTCAAACAGTGTTAGTGTACCTCAGAATTAAACCTTCTCTTTTTCCTCAACAGCACCATTCTGTTGACTTCCCTAGTTCACAAATTAGTAGCCAAACTAAAAAAAATGATTGGGTCTTTATCTTAGAATAATTCACCACACCAGATTTCACCTTCTTCTATTTTTCTTTCATGTGTTATGTGACTGTGGCAAGGTCTGGCAGCATAAAGCTGATGTCACTTCAAATCACAGAATTGCTGAGCCTTGAGTGGCCTCTGGAGACTTCCTAGACTAACCCTGCCCTCAAAGCAGGATCAGCTACATCAGGTTGCCTCAGGCTCTGTCCAGCTGAGGTTTGAGAATCTCCAATGACAGACACTTCATAACTTGTCCAGGCAACCTGTTCCCATGTTCAATTACCTCCACAGGGAAAATAAAGTTTTATTTAAGTAGAATGTCCTGTATGTCAATTTGTGCCCATTCCCTCTTGTCCTTTTACTGGATATCACTATGAAGGAACTGTCTCCAGGTCCTTCCCATCAGGTACTTACACACATTAATAAACTCCCCCTGAGCCTTCTCTTCTGGAGCCAAAGCAATTCCCCTTCTCTTGGTTTCTCCTCACAGGACAGATGCTCCAGTCTCTTCACTTTCTCAGTGGCCCTTCCTCAAACACTTGTTTTTTCCCATTTCTGTGCAGTTCCTGTATCACCGAGCTCTAAAATAACCACTGCAATCTTGTGAACCAATTCTATCTTGCACTTACATCAGAACAGTTGATAGATTTACTATAGTTCTGGGACTGACATATCTTCTGCACTTATTTTCTTCAGGAATTTCTTCCCAAGTGGAAACCCTACCTAGAAGTTCCTTGAGTCTATTCAAGTCCGTAATTTTCTATTTTCATTCTTTCCTATAACATAAACCAGAAATTCTGGAGTCTCTGTATCTCTACTCAGGAAACATCAAAAGGTTACAACAGAAGTGTTTTTAGGGAAGGAATCTTATAATGGTCATATTAACCAGAGTAAGAGCCTTTAGAAAAAGAAATTAAGTGTGAGCTTAATTTCAACTCTGCAGAGCAGCACTTTGGAGAAAACCTTTTCTTACCTGGAAATCCTGGGAATCCCCTTTCTCCAGGGGAGCCTGGAATAGAAATACCAGGCCATCCAGGTTCACCTCTGTCTCCTTTTGGTCCAATTTCTCCTGAGTATCCTGGGGGCCCTGTCTCACTCTGACCTTAATAAGAAAACAATTATGTACATAAAGCTTACAGCGAGTACAAATACAGATGTGCAGAACAGAAATACCAGTTGCAGATGTTCCTCCTTGCAAGGGTTGACTAGTGCTGTTTTTCTGGTTCTCTCTTGGAAGCTGGATAGAGTGATAGAGTTTTGTTGAATCTGGCCCTAATTCATCACTTTCAAAGAAAGTAATCTTTTTGCTTGAATGCTCTTCTTCAGGGGTTATTTTATATGGTGTCATTATTGTCTGTAACTTGAAATGTAAACTGATTCCATGGTTCTAAATTTAATTTTCTATCAGCATATATTTAATCTTTAGATAGATTATAAGCATTGTTTTTTAATAGTGCTTCAAAAGCACCTTTTGAAAGTTGCAAATACATCAGCATGAGTGAAATCCACGTTCCTCTTAAGTCTGAGGCACAACTTCCCTGGACTTTAAATGGAGCTGGGATTTCACAAGTCTCCTTTTAATTTGTTAGTTTTATCTTTTATGTATTAAAAAAAAAAAAGAGACTTGACTCTCCTTTGAGTCATCTGCACTGAACTTTTTAATTTTATAAACAGCCTTGAAACGTTCCAACAAAACTATGTGAGTAATGGAAGTTTGAAAGTTTTCCCCACAAGTAACTGCAGGTGTGCCATTAAGCATACTTCAGATTCTGTTTGAGAGTTTAGTCTGAGCCTTAATAATATCTTCTGGGCAAGATAAACATCAAAATAACATGCACCTTTCCCTGCACATTCAGTCATGTAGAAGATTTTCTGTTCCAGTTATTCCTCATCTTTACCTGGAGCTCCTGCAGAACCCTTTTGACCTTTTAGTCCATGCAAGCCATCCAGTCCAGGCAGTCCAGGAAGACCTGAGAGGTGTTACACAGGTATGACTGGGTACCACAACAACTCTTCACAGTCACAATTTAAAATCAAGCCTTTTTTTAATCTGACAACACATACAGAAGATGGGGTATTTGCTGAATTTGATTACTGGCAACTGCAGATGAGATCACACTGCAGTGCAGTCTTTTTGGAAAGGCAAATGTGGAAAGTTTAAAAGTAGCAGTAATAATACAGTTTCACGTCAAAGCAATCAGAAAGCAAAACTTTTAATCCTTTAGGTTCTTTCATCCTGCAGCTAGCAGATTATGGGCTAATCTATAGAGAACCTTGTGTCTGTGGCTGGACTGCTACTGCTACGTGTGATTGCTACTCCAAAGTTCACTGTGCTACCACTTCAAGGCCACTGATGGGGATTCAGACCCTACCAAAGACAGCTGTAAAGCTGGAACTTCTTTACAGCTTCTGTTCAAAATTGAAGTGCAATTTAACCCAGCTGCACCAAAAAGAGGCTAAATTTCCACCTGGCTTCTTTTCTCTGGTCCTGCAGATTTCACACAGAAAACTATGCTTTTTTTCATCACTCTATTAGAAAAAAAACTCTTTGAATGGAGCAGCACAAAATCTTTGAAGACAATAAATCTATAATTGAAACCTCTGGTGACACATGGTAGTGTATAGAGCAGCTCCATCACTAGTGGTGTTCACTGGCACTGGCTGAGTGTCTGAAAAAAATTTTAAATCCAGAAAATGCTTTGAAAACCTGCAAAACATTGATAATATGCTCTCTGTGTAATCCACTTTATAATACAGGATACTATTAATCCAACCTGTAATATCTTCTATGACCTTAATTAACTGTTCTTTAACTTTTCATGACATTCTAAATTTCATTCCTTTCTGTAGCCTTCTTGTGCTTTGGACATGTTCCCATTTTAAAATTTATGTAAGATCTGCTTTTGGGGAGTTTAACAGCAGTATTTCAAAATTATCAAGAGCTCCTAACTAATTTTGGCCCCCAGGTCACCATTTAAAACTTTTTTGATCTTTGGCTCATTCAGGCAAGATTGATGGCTTGGTTTTACTTGCTTTCCAGGGAATTTCTGACACATTTGCCAACAATCCATTATAATATCAGCACTTGTAATTCTAGATTTTTGGATTGCTATGGTCTCATATTTCTAGGTACAGCTGAATTGGCTGACCTGAGCATGAACCACTGTTTCTGTGTTGTCCAGCCCAATTCAGCTCCTACTCACACAGGTCCTCCTGGTGATGGGCTGAGTATTACTTGCTCCATCAAGGATTACTCACACAAGTAAGGCTTGCCAGGCTAAGCCTTTAACTAGTAAAACTACTGTAATAAAGAAAATGGGATTATGCTTTGATAGATGATGTTTAACTTTTTTTTTTTAAATCTAGAAGTTCTTTAAAATCTAAAAGTTCAGGCACAAGACCTTTAATGTAACTGAGAACCAATGAGACTAACGAGGCCATGTACTTGGCTATGAATTATCCATTTCATTTCCAATACTTGCACCAGCACTTGTTGAAATTAGCACCAAAATCTATATATCCAGTTGAACTGGAATACAAATACCAGTCAGTTTTCATTTCTGGGTACAGTTTCAAAGGTATTAACTTTCTTTTCAGCTATGCTGGCAATACACAGAACCCTCAGCTTAGCAGGCAACTCAGTCTCTAATGAATTGACATTTGGGACTGAACTTTTCCCTCTGCAGGACGTGTGTTAATGTTAATGCAGGACTTGGGATAACTTCTGCACAGTATAGTAAAGAAGTGTCTTATGGCAAGAAGGAAAGAGCCCATCAATTATAAAGAAGTTTTCGGCAGAAGAATTTTTTTTTTTCTTTTTTGACCCCTCTCAGACATCCCTGCTACTGCAGATCTGTGCCTTTGTTACAGCAAATATTGTTTGCAACACTGAAATGTTCTCTTGCACATTATGTGCCAGCAGGGAATCTGTCATGACAGTTTAAATCAGCACTGCTTACTTACTGCAAGCAATCATAAATTGTTTCCATTTTTCATTTGAATTTTCAGTCATTGGTAAGAAACCTTCTCAATTTGTCCTTAAGCTGATTTTGAAAAAGTGGATCTATTGTCCTCTCTAACCATTTTTTTATAGCCCCAAGTGTTACTTTACTGTGGTTTCTGCATATGGGTCACTAATCTTCTTCCTGTTTGGGAACTGGTTATGAGACACACTATAACAGACACAGGATACAGAGCTGATAACTTTCTTTATGAAGTATTCACAACTTACAATTCCAATTCTAAGCACAGTAAAAGTTAATAATGTTCTCCAACAAAAACAATTGTACAGATGAACTGACATTCAATCTAAACACAACAGTCATTGCAAGAAGTGTAAATTAGGATTTGGAGGAAACACTTCTGTGTTAAATACTCCAAAATCAGACAAGCAGCAAGAAAACCAACAATAAAATGCAACTCAAGTTATCACAATTTGTTAAAACAAATTTGAAAAACAAAGCTGTCATAGCAGCCTGCTGGGTTTATAGAGTAACAGTGGCACTCCATGGTGAAAATGTAGAACACAGCATAACTGAAGTGAAACAACTGAATTACTGCAAACTCCTTTTTCTTTCCTAAAGTTCTGCCATTGGTTGCATCAACTAAGCCAGACTCTGTTTCTACCTTCTTCCTTACTCATTTTAGCTTGCAGCCCAATTTTCCAAAGTTGCACTTATATTGCTGCTCAAAGGTAATGAGAACTGGCTTAAGTCTTCTAGCAGTTTCAGAGACCACAGAGTCCAAATCACAGTCACAGGCCTTTTCCATTTGCACTACTGAAAGAGTATTTATGTCTGGTACTGTCACATTACCGCTAGAATGGCATTATATATTCTGTTTACCTTTTCTGCCTTGGAATCCAGGTAACCCTTGCAATCCTGGAGGTCCCAAAATTCCAGGTTTCCCTTTTTCTCCAGGTTCTCCTGGCAATCCTTGAGGACCTGTAGCTCCTGAGAGTGAAAGAAACCCTGTGAACATGCAATTCTATTAAACTGTTGATTTTTTTTCCCCCATGCTATGCAGCACACCGTGTTAACAGCAGTACCTGAAAATGTTTGGGGATCTAAGAAGAATTGATGGGTCTTGCTCTCTGAGACTGAGCAGATAATTGCTGCTATAGGTACAGAAATAACTTTCAATTCCCCCCTTCATATGATCTCTGATTTCTCCAGCCTCCTCACAGAGATGCCTCAACTGCCTTCTCCTGTTCCATATCTATTTTGAGCTATTCCATATTGTTTAAATTTTGGCATTACCTGGTAATCCAGGTAGCCCTGGATATCCAGGGTCACCCTTGGATCCTGGTCTTCCAGGCTGCCCTTGGATACCTGGCAAACCCTTCTCCCCTGGAAATCCACAAAGTCCTTAAAGAAAAAAGGAAAAAAAAAACAAAAAAAAAAAAAAAAAAAAAAAAAAAAAAAAAAAAAAAAAAAAAAAAAAAAAAAAAAGGCAATTGCTACAGAATGGCTCAAAATGCACAGGGAGCAGAGCTCCCTCTGGTAACAAAACTTAGAGAAAATAAATGTTTAAGTCCAATTTTGTCTTCAATCAGACAGAGGTACCTGGCAATCCTGGATCTCCTGGAGGCCCTTTCCGACCACGTGTACCAAGCAGAGGAGTTGGGTCACCTCTGTTGCCTGTTGAGGTACAATGACTTGCATTTTATACAAGCATGCTTTCCATCCACAAAACCAAAGCTGGACACTTTTTTAAGATCAGGAAAGTCATTAATAGATATAAACAGCTATAGAAGGGGTTAAGAGAACACAAAACGAAAATTGCTTTGGCACATGCAAATTATGACAGTTCACTTTGATTGCATTTTCTCTTATTTGATTTGACAGATTTTCCATATCCATAAGAATGGATTTGTACATGATTTTGATGTAATTTATAAGTTCTAGGAAATTTGACGGGAATTTATCTTCTAAATTAGCAATACCTACTTTTAAAGTAACAAGCTGTTAAAGAATATACTGAAATACAACTTTTGCCTTCAGGTAAGTGAGACTTGTTTCTAATTACATTCATGTTTTATGGGAAAAGAGGACAGAAGTGGAAATAATTTTCTAGTGAGACCTCACCATCTATCCCACATATATCCCAACAATATTGCTCTTTTCAGAGCATGTCAATATAAACTCATTACCTTTACATCCTTTGGGGCCAGTCAGTCCTGGATATCCAGGGTTTCCTGGTAAGCCAGCATCACCCTGATTTTTTTTGAAAAAACAAAATAAAAATGTTTGACATAGGATATGTGTAGCAGGAATGATCTGCAGGAGCATTTGGTTCTCTTAGCAAAACTGTACCTTAAGTTCAACAAAAATCATCCTGTCTGTCTTTGTTACTTGTCTAACACTGGCCACCAACAAGATACTGTAGGTTAGACTTGCTAATAAATTTGAATTTGTGCTTTTATAGCTTATTCTTATTCTTGGCTCAAACAGCTTGATTTCCCCACAGATGGCTTGAATAATTTGATTTAAAAGGTACCATAAAATATATATCCAAAATTTTATATTTTATATCCAAGTATATTACCCAAAATTTACTATAAGCATTAACCAGAAATATTGTGATGTCACAATAAAAATGTAGATTTTCCTATTTTTCCCTTTGAACAATGACCTTTGATCAGCAAAGAAATTTAATTCAACAAACCAAGCAAATGTATGTCCCTTTACCAAGAAAATAACTGTGCTTTTTCCTTCATGTAATCTGACTGTCTACCTACCCAGCACACAAGAAATGAATAATTATACCTCGCCTGGAATGTTTGTGTGGTTTTGTGTATTTGTTCTTGAGCAACACTGCTCTTGCCTGGGTTCTGCTTGGGGCAAAGATGACTTGCTTTGTCTTGTCTGTTTCCTTAGTCACTTCACACAGCAGGATATGAAGAAGCAGCTACGTATTAACTGCATAATTGTGCTGCTGCTGTGTTAGGATCTCTGTGGTAAGTGGTTTGTCAATCTGCTCTTAAGAATAATGTTAAAGACTTGATTGTGCATCTGTTTTTTGCCCCCCTATTTACTGTAGTGGAGCCTGGACTTCACCCACGTGGCAAAGCACTACATCAGAACAGGTGGCTAAGAGAGGTCCTTTCCTAACTCCCACCACAGTTCCTGCTAAAATGTAACCAAGGCACAGAGGTGTTTCATGAGGGAATTTACAGCTCCTACTACACTGGCTGTCTCTTCAATACAAGCACCCTTCATCATATTTCTTAGAGGCAGGAGATAACTGCAAAGTCCAGGACATTTCACTAGCACTGTGTTTACCTGGTCACCTGGTTCTCCTTGAAAACCTGTAATTCCTGGAAGGCCCTTTGGTCCAGGCAAACCCCGTGATCCTGGAAACCCCATCACTCCAGTGTCACCTTGGTCACCTGGCAGTCCTGGAACACCATTCTTCCCTGGAAATCCTCGTGTGCCTCTGAAACCAGCACTGCCTTTTTCACCTGAAGTTGATTGCAGAACAAGATAATGACCAATCAAGTCAAGCCAGTGTTTGACACTGATTTTCAGTATGGCAATGCTTTCACTCTTGGTGTATTGCCTTAGTGATAATGCAAAGAAACTCTGTAGCCAGTTTAGGAATCTGTGAACATGGTGTGGTGGCTGGATGTTACTGCAGCCCTGAGTCCACACTGTGAAAATCACCAGTGATTTATGTCAGAGGAACGTGTGTGCATGCAGGGCTTTCTTTTATGAACTTACCTCTTTCACCTCTCAGTCCATTCTCACCAGGAAACCCTGGGTCCCCCCTCTGTCCTTTCTCCAGACGGAGGTTAACACAGCCACTGTCTCCTGGAGGGCCCCTTTCACCTTGGGAGTGACATATGCAAAGTAAATAGATCCTCACAAATATCCTGAAAATCAGTTTGAGTGGTGACTTTTCTAATAGAGAAAGCCTTCAAATACTAATGTGGTTCTCAGTTTTTTCAGCAGGCTCACTGCTGACAGAATTTGCAATCCTTCCCTTGCTTTTTTGTTAATTCGATCATAACCCAGGGTGATATTAAATTAAATAGGAAAGATTGTGAAATTATGAAAGACAGCAATTTTTATCTGCCTATGCTTGCACCTTGCAGATGATTATTCTCTTTCCTATAAAAAATTAAACACATTTTTAGCACACTAGTAACAAAACTAAACATAGCAGCAATATAACTACAGAGTGAAGTGGATTTTTACAAACCTTTTATTCCCATATCTCCACATTCTCCACTAGGCCCAGGTAGACCCATTTTTCCTTCTTCACCTTTTACACCAAGAATTCCCATTGGGCCTTGTATTCCTGGGAGTCCTGGGAATCCCTGGGGTCCTTGAATGCCTTTGCTTCCTGGTAATATGAAATGCTTTATTTACATGTTAAGTCTGCTTATACTGTTGCTGTCATATTCTAAGGAATAGTATAAAGCAAAAGCAGAACGTTTAGAAGGACTTCTTAGGAAATCAGCAGAACTAGAGCACCATGGCTTCATGCCAGGGTCAAACTTCTCTTGAAACCCAGATTCCAGTGAAGCAAACTGCCTCTCCCTGCCTGCAGTCAGCTCCTGGAGATTTAGGCTACCCTTACTCCTAAAGCAGTCATCCCCAACACACCATCAGATCTTGCATGTGGCTACTGGATTACGGGGGCTTTGTTCTGCTCCCTGTCCCTGCCCTCCAGCTCAGGAGACTGGTACCCAGAGAACAGTTGGGCTTGCCACTAAAGACTGAGGCAAAGAAGGCATTAAGTACCTCAGCCTTTTCCTCATCATTTGTCACTGTGTTTCCCCCCTTCCCATCCAATAAAGGATGGAGATTCTCCTTACCCCTCCTTTTGCTGCTAATATATTTATAGAAGCATTTTCATTGTCTTTTACAGTGGTAGCCAGATTGAGTTCTGGTTGCACTTTGGGCCTTTTGATTTTCTCCCCCCATAACTCCAAGACACTCTTGTCCTCCTGAGCTGCCTGTCCCTTCTTCCAAACTTCATACACTCTCTCTTTTTTCCTGAGTTCAGATAAAACTCTGTTCAGCCCAGCTGCTCATCCTCCCTGCTGGCTCATCTTTTGGCACAGGGGATGGCCTCCTCCCATGCCTTAAAAATTCCCTTCTTGAAGAATATTCAGCCTTCCCGGACTCATTTGCCCCTCAGACTGCCACCCAAGGGATTCTGTTAACCCAAAACATATTCCTCTTATTATAGCACATTACAACCTATTACAAATAATCAGGTAATAATATACAGAAATATGTCAGTGTTGTAAAACAACTAAAACACCAGGATGCACCAAGATGCATCAAACTATATTCATCCCTTTGTTTTTATCATAAGAGAAAGAACAAGGAATGGTTCTATGGTTATTGACTCTAGCCTGCTGCAGTCTTATTCTTGAAGCAGGAAAGGGAGGTGGGTGCAAAGTACTTCCTAACCTTCACAGCAGTAAAAAGGGCTCCCTCTACAAGAGAATTTATAGGTGAGGTGGTCTGCAGGATATTTAACATACCTGTTTCTCCTGGGAAGCCAATCAGTCCTCTATTGCCTGGAAGTCCTGGGGGACCTCGTGAGCCTGGAGGGCCTGGGAGACCTTGTGATCCCAGAGAGCCTTTGAGACCCTTGATTCCAGGTGGCCCAGCCAGGCCCCTGTCTCCCCTCTGACCTTTAAAGCCTGGTAAGCCTGAGAAAGAGAGCTTTAATCTATGTATGTAAATGCAGGAAAAAGTTAAGCAATTGTATATAAGAAGTAGAAAGTGATAGATTTAGTCTAAATTTGAAGATCATCAAACATGGCAAAATAAGTTGAAACCTTTTTTTTACTATGTTGGAGTCCTGGCCCTGCCTAGATTTTTCAATTAGAATGTCTTTTTTCTTGCATTTCTTTAGTGACAGATGATAGAAGAGCACTGTGAACAATCCCTACTAATGTGTAAATACTTTTGATAGATGTGTCCCCTAGCTCTTCCTAAATAACACTTCCATTGAAGAATAAGCAAGATAAAAGCATCATAGTAATGACAGGAGCTCTGTCAAGTTACTAAGGACAACAGATAAGAGACAACTCTTTGTTTATTACTTATAGTCAACCCACTGTAATTTGGCCAGTTAAAGAACAGCAAGGGAAGGGAAGGTGGGATACACCTGAGATGTAAAGTCTACATTTCTTTGATATAATGTACAGCCCCAGTAATGAGCAGCCCCCATGGAAACATTTGTCATGCCAGCCACAAAAATCATGTGATGAAATCTGGCAGAAAATAAGTGCAAAGCTTAGAGCTGTGAGGCAACCTGTGAGGCAACAAGGTTGTGTACCTTGAGGTCCTGGCAGGCCCATGACACCTCTGAGTCCAGGTGGTCCTGGTAAGCCTGGGACACATGGTGAGCCAGGGAAGCCTGGACAGCCTGGTGCTCCTACATCACCTTCTGGGCCTCTAAAACCTTTGGCACCTGGAAATCCTGGGGTGCCAGGTTGTCCTGGGAAAAAAACATTGTTAGTTCCATTACTCGCTGCCCCTCAAAATTCCCAGTTTTAGTTTTGAAATGTACATGTTCAGTTACTATAGTATCTTACTTATCCTCTAGTTTTTGCATAGTTTGTGAAAAGTGATGTTATTCTGCAATTTAGAATTGGCTGTTTGGGAGAACTTTCTTCTTTAAGGAACAAATACAAATTCAACCCTCATCTATAGGTACAGAAGAGAGTTTCTGATCTGTAGGAGAAGAATGGGAGTAGCTCACTGGCCTGCACCAGGTGCCCAGCACTGGCTCAGTTCTACAGGTGTTCCCTGCACTGAAGGATGGATGTGTCTTCTAAGGGCCAGGCAAAAGGAACACCTGTAAAAGGAAACAGCAATATCCTCTACGGGGTGGGAAGGACATGGTGCTGTGCAGACATCACTGCAGCAAACAGCAAAATGTAAATGTAAAAACAGGGAGTACTGCTCACAGTCACCCTTATGGATCTGAGTGACAGGAAGTTTTCTCTGAACCAGGAGCACCTTTGCTCAGATTTTGTCCATTGAACATGCAGAAGTGTTTCATAGAAACTGGCCCATACCTTGAAGTCCAGGAATGCCTGGATTGCCCCTTGCTCCCTGTGCCCCAGGGGGTCCTGGCAGTCCCCTGTTCCCTGGGATTCCTGGAGGGCCATATATGGTGTCACCTGGAACACCTTTCTGACCATCTGTGCCAGGTGGGCCTGGAGGGCCACTTTTGCCATCAATTGTAGATCCTCTTTCACCTTCATCACCAGGATCGCCAGCTGTGCCTCGAAAGCCTGTTGATATGATTTTTAAATTCAAATAAAGCTTAATTCAGGAGGTGTTCAGGGTTTTTTATTCCCCCCCCCCCCCCCCCCCCCAACTAGAATATCATAGTCCAAATTTATCCAGATTTAAATTGTCACCTTGCAAGTAAAAATAACATCAGAAATTAAATTTCATGTTTCTTATTTATAGCTAATGATACATGAGGATTGAAGGAGGTAATTCCTGTGGGAAGTGACAGGGGATTTCTTTGGGGCAGCATCTGTCTTGAGTACTGTCACTCTTGTTCAGTTCAGTGCCTTTGTTCTCTGGACACTGAACTATTCATTTCAGTTCAATTCTACTTGGCCCTACCCTACCTTTCCCTGCATGTATGCATTACAACTTGACCAGCAACTCTCCCAAATTAGGAAAAACACAATTCACCTTCTGGCCCAGGGATTCCTGCTCCTGGCCTTCCTCGATGGCCTTTTTGCCCATCAAAGCCATTTGGTCCAGGATGCCCAGGGAGTCCTTTTAAACCCTTTTGTCCTGGAAATAGAAAGGAAATACATTAAAAGGCTGTCAGAGCATTAAAATATGTGATCTAAGAATTTTATCTTTATCCCATGCAGATTCACGGACCTTGAAAACAAGCTGATTTCATCTGCTTCTAACACTTTGGGCAAGAGCCACTGCCCAAGTCATAAACAAATGTGTGCTTGCTGTTTTTCTAAATGAACAGGTTCCCTATTCCATTATCAGCAGACTGCAAATCACCAGTGTCAATTAGGAAAAAAATATTTCCTGCAACATTTAATGTTACAGGCCATGAACAGTGTTAACCTAGTGAATGACAGGTGTCAGCTCAAGTTCTTATACTCTCCTGTGCTATGTCCTGCTTCTGGAATGGTGCAGATGAGCTCAGTACACTCATCTCTCTTCTTTCATCTCTGTATAAATCTTTGCTCCCACCCACAACACGGATGTCAGGGAGCTGTGTAATACCATATTAAGCAGTTTGAAAATCCACTATCTCCATTTCTTCTGAATTTGCTGGATATTTCAAATGTCTTGGAGGCCATCACAAGCAACATTTTGCCAGCTCCTGGGTGAGTTCTTTGAATTTAAGTTGAGTAAGTTGAAGTAATGGTGGTAAATATTGAGATTTTAGGGCTCAAGTGCAAGTTGTCATGACCAATACTGTTCAGAAACTCATACTTGCAGCATATCTTTGCCTTGCATATCTCTTTCTCCTGGTATCTAGATGTACATTCTCTAGGCCTTATCCAACTCCAACCATGTTTTACACACTCTCTCATGCATCTTCATTGTGGCAGGACAGAGTCTGAAGCTACCTTGATTTAATTATTTCCATGGAGGCTGCCTGCACACCTTCTGATGGTGCAAACTGCAGCTCTCTGGCCCTTGATTCTATTAGAGAGTACACTCCTGTGTATTTGCAGTTTCACATTTTGAAACACTTATTTTGTTGAAAAACTAGAACAGTGTAGCTTTTTAGAATAGCCTATTTTCTTTAATTAGCATCTTAAAACTCCATTTCAGTAGAAATCAAAAATTCTCCTGTGCACAGACATACCTTGAACACCTTTAAAACCCGGGGGACCTGGATTTCCAGGATATGGTGATGTAATGTAGATAGTTTCACCTGAAGCAAGAGGGAGAAGAAACTGGCCTATTTGATTTTAGATTAACTGGAGTCTGAATAATTACTGTGATATTTCTAGGAAAGTGCCCAACCACATGTGAAGTGACTGTTTATGCACATTGTTATTTTCATATTACTGAAATTTTGATGGGGAATCTTAAAATATTTTTTGATACTTCCTATAGAACATTGGTAATATTTCAAATTGTTGGAATACAGTTGTATTTTTTAAAGACAAAGGGGTTTTTTTTTAATTGTCAGCGCAATTTGTTTTACTCTCTATTGCAAGAAAGAAATATTATTTTTATTTCAATTCTATCTACAGATATCAGTGTAGATTTTTTTGCTAAGCATTTTTATAACTAAAAACCAGGCCAAGATTTAAGTATAAGTGGTGTTTTTCTAGAAATTAATATTATTTTCACCCTAAATGAACAGCACTACATGTATACACATAGATATACATATAGAATAATACATTAATATAATATATAATCCATATTAAACCATAATAGAGGCCACCAAACACCCAAATACGTATTTTATTATTTCATTCTTAATTTAAACTTAAAATTACCTTTCTGGCCTTTTGGACCAGGTGGCCCAACATTACCCATATCACCAAAGTCTCCAGGGCTACCTCTGGCTCCTGGAGGCCCAGGAAGCCCCAGACCAGGCAATCCCATCTGGCCTTTTACCCCAGGAGGTCCTGGCAGCCCAGGGAATCCTTTATCACCCGGAACTGCTACTCCAGAATCACCCTGAAATGAAAATTCTCAGTAAGAAGTAACACGAGCTAATTTCTCTCCTCTCTTTGATTATGAAAAAGCATGTTAATAGAATTATCTGGAGAAACACTTTCACAATGGAAAGACTACATGGATGACATTATTTTTTTTAAATATTCAAAGGCAATAGGAACAAAGGGGTTTGTGTATTTTTTGTTTCCTGGACCCATAATATTGGCACACAGTATATGCAGAGATTTTATTCAGGAAAGCCAAAATAAACAGTAATACTTACAAGAAACTAATTTTTTAATGGATAAAAACTTTCATAATCTTTCATAAGATAATATGTTAATTGAAATGGAAAAAATCTGGGGAAGTCAAACATACCTCAGCTCCTTTCTCCCCTGGCAATCCCAGTTCCCCATCTCTGCCATCAAGACCTCTTTGGCCTGGAAATCCTGGAAGCCCAGTTGGTCCTCTTTCCCCTTTTAAACCTTAAAATATTTTTTTGGGAAAAAAATAATATTTGCAGTAATTTTAGGGGGAGGAGGTATTTCTGCTTAAGGAAATGCTGGGTAATCATTGATCCTATCTTCATGATAATGCCCAGTCCTTGAATTCACATTCCTTAACGAGGCATTTTAGGCTTTGGAAGGAAGTTTGTAGTTGGATATCTGATGGAACAATTTGGTCTCTGTGTAAAAGAAATGTTCACAGGCACCACAGGAATGTGGCTTTTGTCTGTGCTATACATAGAGTTAAAATATTTTACTGTTGAAACAGGTCACAGATTTATTCTTGATTTCAGTGAAGTCACGATATAGCAGTGCCATATGATGCAGAATGTCAGCATCAATATTCCCCAAAGGTTTTTACTTTTTCCCCCTGTGGATTTCTCCTGCACCAAGATTTATGAAAAAGTAACTTTTGCATCAAGGACAGTAAAACTATTCTAACACAAAGATTCATTCTGCTGTGTCAAGAAATCCTTTGCAAATAAAAGCAAATGTTTTCCCCTGCTCCAACATCTGTAAAAAACCCACAGGCATCCAAAGCTAAGCTAACTTTTTATAAACAATAAGAAGGACAATCTTCTGTGAATAACTATTTTAGCCTTTCTAACTAAGCTTTGCCATCAGATTGCTGTAATTTATTGTTCTCTGTTGCTTTTGCTTTTGCAAATCATAACCATAACTGTGGAGAGGTTTTGATTTATTTAATTACAAGAATTCCAGTTGTGCAACTGATGGCCTATTGTTTCTCTTCAATGCTTGGTCAAGAGTAATTTTTAGAAATAAGAGAGGAATCTGAATAGTCATTGAGACTGAGGTTTTCCCAAGAAAGATGTTGGTGGCCTAATCCAAGATAACAGCTATGATATTGGAATATGACAATATACCAGTTCAGGAGGTGGCTTCTGTACAATAATATTTCTTCATGATTTCACAGTGTTGTATTCTGCTTAGTCTTGTCTGTACAGACCTCTGGAAGACCCCAATTATCAACTGCATGATGTGAAAAATCATTTGTTGCCATTAATAACATGCTGTTTTGTGGCTCAACTATAGAGGAAAAAACCACAAAACACTGTGTTGATCTTGTGCTTAGAAAGAAGACTTGGTACCAAGAGACCAGTTTGGACATATATGCTCTCTAGGTTTCAGTAACTTACTGAGCTAATGGATTTAGTAAAGAGTAAATTAATGTTTTTCTCACACTATTGCCTAGACATTGTATAGGAAAACAAAAAGGTTAATGGTAAAATGTGTGTTTACCTTTCATTCTAACTCTTCCTGGATCACCCTTCTCTCCTTTTTCCCCATGCTGTCCAGCAGAACCAGGAGTTCCCTTATCATTGACAAAGAAAAGAGTTGTCAGTTATCTCCAACAAGGAATCAAAGTGGGAATTGAAGAGAAAATTAGATCTCTATCTCTTGCACGGTTTCCCCAAAAAAGACCAATTACAGTAACCAAAAGGATGCACTTGTCTCTTTTGATGGTCAAAAAGAGGAGTGTGAATGGCACATGGCCTTTTCAGGCTGGTTCTGCTACCTGCAGATACACAACTGAAAGAAATTGTAATGCCAGAAGCACTGGGCCCATGGGTGCACAGACGTGGGACTGTAAATGTAAGAATATCAAAAGAAATGATTCATTAACTCTTCCCACTGCAGACTTCAACTCACAGTGCACTGAGGAAGGGAATCTCTGGAGGGTGGTTACTGCTGGATGAGGCTGCCCTCCCAGAAGGGAACACAGCAGGAAGCGAGTGATACACCTTTTTTCTGAATGAAAACCCATAAAGCCATCAATTAAAAAATGCATCTAGTTAGGTACATTATATTCTTAGATTAATATATGGCTTGACAGGTTTAGAAGGGGAAATAAATACTTTCCTATATTTTTATGCTGACTTTTGCTTTCAGCTGTCCAAGCAGGGTGCATTTTTCATCATCATTGGTGAAGGTCTGATCTTGCAACAGTATATTTAACCATGTGAAATTTACACAGAACTAGAAGGCCACTAAGGTACAAAAACTGAGGTATTATTTAGGCAGCTTCCTCTGTTACTCAAAATCTTTCCCTTAAAAATAGGTGGAGCAAAACCAGTTTATAATGTGATTGACAATTTTAAATCAGGCAGCAGACTTCTGAAAAAGGTGTATCTGAAACTAGAACTGACTATTTGTTACAGTGTCTCAATCTTCAAGTAGAGCAGTGATGAGTTATTAGTGTCTGAAAAGAAAATGAAATATTTGGGAAGAAAAGAGAGCAGAAAAATGGAGAAAAATGGTCCATTAAACAAAGCACTTCTGGACTGAAGTGAATTATTTCCTTCCAAAGTGATTACTTTGTCCTTGTTTCTCAATTAAGCAACCTAAGAACAGCAAAGTTCAGGGCAAGGCTTTAAGCCTTACCTCAGAGCCACAAGGGCTAAAACATCCTCTCAAAAGTAACAAAAACATCAGAATCTCACATACACCACTCAGGTAATAGGGTTTTAAGACAAAAAAAAAGAGAGCAAATGTAAACCTTCTAATGAAACTATTGGAACTTGAATGAGAGCCCTTCCACCTCCTTCTCTCAGACTCATAATGGATTTGTTTGCTTTTTTTTTTCCTTTTGAAAGAACGTGTTCTGGAAACTTTTAAGCAATTCCTTATGTGGAAAAAAAAAAAAAAAAAAAAGTTCTGCTATTAAAACAAACCCAAATCTCAAAAAAGTAAAACAAAAACCAACTAAAAACAACAACAAAAGGCACAAAACCCCCTCTAAACACATCCCTCAAATCAACCCAAAAACCCAATCAGAATGCAACAGTTATAAAGCAGGGCATATCTACCTATATTTTCAAAGAAAAGCCTCTCACACACAAGTGAAAAAAACCCTTCTATTGGCATCATTTTGGCATGCAGCATCCTGGATGGACATTCTGTATGTCAGACCAGAAGAAGCAGATGAAAATCACAGCAAGACCAAGACATTATCATATAGTGTATTCCTAAAGCAGTCAGATTAAGTGGTGTTTTGAATTATTGCTCACTCTGGAGAATTAAGATAAACTATATGAAGCACATTAAGAAAATAAGTCTGCTCCCAAAAGTAAAACCTTGTTTCACTAGACTGTAAAAAGCTAAAGTCGATAAAAGTTCCAGATAGTTTTCCAGAGCACCTTCTCCGCCATTCTGCTTAAATGCCTCCTGAACTGAGAGGTAACTTGATGTTTAATGAAGCTCATGAAAACTACTCACAGGGAGCCCTGGTGATCCCACTGCACCAGATAAGCCTGGGTCACCCTTTTCTCCATGTCTTCCAGGGTATCCCATTTGTCCTTTCCTTCCTTCAGCCCCTGGAGGTCCTTGCACGCCACGGGGACCAGGAGGACCAGCAGCACATGAGCAGAGGCCTTGGCTTCCTACATGACAGTGTCAAAGTTACATTGAATGAGTTGCAAAATCAATACACAAAAAATAATGCTGTCCTTTTTCTTTTGTGTGTGAGTAGTGCAGAGACCATTTTATCTCATGTTATCTTACCTGGAGAGGATTATCAGTCTCCCTTTACAGTGCTGAGTAACTCTGCACTAAAAGGACTCTGCTGACTCAGAAGCCCCAATGCCAACGGGCTGTGTAACTCTCTACTTTGATGGGCCTCATCCTCCAAGTTACCATGAACTTCTTGCACATTTAGATTTGACACTCCTGGCAAAGGCTTCATACTCAAATTGTTGTTATCCAGGCCAACTTACCCTTCTCTCCTTTGGCACCTTTTCTTCCTGGAAGGCCTATCTGACCTTTTGCTCCAGGTTCTCCAGGGATCCCTCTGTCAGTACAGATCACACCTTTGAAAAAACAATTTTTCCAGCCATTATAAATCTGGTTCACTCTTTCCACAGCTTAGGTCATGTGTCCTCCTCTCCCTTCTCTTGTTATTCTCACATGAAAAGTTAGAGATCTTATTAAATCTTTAAAAGTTGCTGCTTATAGATTATACTGCAACAGACAGTGTGGCTAGAGTTGATGTTGACACATTGCTTCTCATTGCCACTGCTACTTTTTTTCTACTTAGAACTATACTTTTTTCTGCTCTAAAGGATGCAGATTTGGGGTTCCTCCTCAGTACTTTTCAGGTAGTATATTCTTAATAGAACTTTAGTATGTGTGTTACTTTAGTGGGTTAAATCACCCAGAAAATGAAGATCTTAAAATCTCACTGGTTAAAAGTTAATAGGAAAAATATGTTTTCAACATCCCATGTAAACTTTGAAATACCTGTCAAAATGCACTTTTCACTTTTCTGTATTTGTAGCACCAACAAAAGCAACTGATCTATTAATCTGCAGAATTCTATTCTTGTTATATAAATTGCTACTGAACCTACTGGGTAGTCCAGGTAAGCCTTGTCTTCCTGGCTGCCCTGGTAGGCCTGGTGGTCCAGGAAATCCGGGTCTTCCTGGGATTAATTCACCTGTCACAGGCAAACCAGGGTCCCCTTGAAAACCTTGAGGTCCTGGTGCCCCACTTACTCCTGGCAGGCCAGGAAGACCTGAAAAAAAAGAGAGGTAAACAGCCCATACAGCATTAATGTGAGATATCAAGGAGGAAACTCCAGACCATTCAGAACTGTTCTGAAAAACAGTTTCTATATAACTAATGCTTGAATCCAAATCCTTAGGTTTTTCAGGATCCACAAGAAAAGAGGCTCCTGCTGTAGACCTTCAAATGCTTCTTTTCCTCCTTCCCTCCATTATCTCTTTTCCAGACATCCCAGTTACTCCAGCTGCTCATAGGGAGCAAAGCCATCCCCAGCACGTCCCTTTATATATTTTTGAGATGGAGAGCAGAAGTTTTAAGCACAGCACTCCAGACTCAGTTATACCATGGGTTTACCGTGGTAGTATGCTCCTTGGTCTTCTGTTCCTTTTCTAGTCATTCCTAATGTTCTGCTTAGATAATTTTGTTTCTTTCTCTGGCTATTAAGTGCTGAGTTAATATTTTTACTGAACAGTCTTCTACTTTACTTCTTGCATCAAGCAAGAACAAAGAACAGTATTCTTTCAGCTGCTTTTTTCCTTCTGGTGTATAGTTCACATTTGCCCTCTGCCTCTCTTACTTGTTCCATCATATCCTGGTCTTCCTAGAAGGCCTGAAGGACCAATTGGTCCAACTGACCCCATTTCACCAGCAGGACCTGGAAATCCAGGATCTCCTCGTGGACCTACAGAGAATTACAGAAACATGTGAGTTGACCACCTTATGGAATTGACAGCTTAAACCTAAATTAAGCTGCAACCAAAATTAATTTGGAAACTACACAGAAGTAAAATAATTTATGAAACATTCTAAAATGTGTAACAATTTAATTTTAAGGTGGGAGGATTTGGTTTCTTTTCTATGGATTCCAGCCCATTTCACGAGCACATTTTTAGCTCTTCATCACTTTGTAGAAGTATCTCGGTGCTATGTATTACAAAATGCTGAGAGAAATGTTTGCCCAAAATAAACACGTAGCATTTAAAATAAATATGGATATTGGAAAGAGTCCTTCAGATCTAGTTGTGACTGTATGTATGAAGATCTTGCACATAAACATTTAATCTGACACTTGTATGTTTAACGTAGTTCCAGGAACATCAGTGAGACAAACAAACACAAAAACAGGGCCAAACCCACAAACACAGCCTGTGCCATTAGGAATGTTTTAGGATTTTGTCCCCTGCAGCCCTAGTGACCACCTTCACACACCTTGGCAAAACAGGTCCTGCACTTCATACAGCACAAAGACTAGTCAAAAATAGATACAACCTTTTATAGGAGGTGGTGGAGTTCCAACAGCTCCAGGAGGACCTGGGGGCCCTTTCTCTCCTGGATCCCCCTGTAAGAGTCCAACAATAATTTTTTTATATACAAATATATAGTGTACTACAATGTAACTGAATATTTCAACAACAGGGAGGTATGTAAGGATTTGACAAACACCACCCAGGAATCTTGATTTTGACACTTGACAGTATTTAAAACCAAGCAAAAAGATTTAAAATAATCATTATCTTTCAGGATGCCAGTGGCAAAACAGTAATATACCCATCATACATATCTATTTGACCCTTCAGAACACGTGACTGTTCTATTTGATTTCATTCATT